>JAKKIK010002105.1:0-12632 GCA_024500135.1 Heterodera carotae
AGACCCCCGAAAATTGTTAGGCTTAAACTCTTTTGGCCATATCTCGCTTCATAGTTGGGCTAGCGGAAAAAGATCAAATGCGTTCTTCCTGATTTGTTCTCCTTTATCGAATGGCGCCACGGCCGTGGCGATAGGACAATTTTGAAAAATCCATGCGTTACTCTGCGGATCATGGAAACAGCATATCCTTCCCAGCTAAAAAATTGCTCCTCCATATTGATCCCACCGTTTAGTGCCAAGAAACACAAAAATAATTTTTTTTTTAATTTTCCCTTACCCCCCTCCATGGCTCTACCCGTTAGACCCCCGAAAATTGTTAGGCTTAAACTCTTTTGGCCATATCCAGACTTCTAGTTGAGTTAGCGGAATGAAATTTTACAGAAAATTAGATAACGCGACGGGTTTATTTTGAGTTTGGACTCCCAAAAACAGGAAAGTACATTGCTTTTTATACACTTAATTCATTCATCTTATCAATAACTCTCATCATTTTGTTCGTTGTGTCTATGCGCGCACTCGTCGATTGATTGGATCGATCTGAAATGAGTGGTGGCTGTGGTAGTAAAGGGGTTGTGGATGTGCAGAGGAGAATTAATGCTGCTGCGGTGGTTGCTGACGTTGTTTGTGTGCTTGGTGGGATGTAGCCGCCCGCGCAACCCATTGAAACATTGTCGTCGTTGTCGCCAGGGACAAGTAATGAGCAGCAGCATTGGGTGAAGAGCAAGCAAGCAACCACCTGCTGCTGCAATGCGTAGGCAACCACCTGCTGCTGATGCTCGTCCTTTGCTTGCTCTCTCTGTGTTTAAAGCCCATACATACATACACCTATCTATATCTCTTCCTTCACAACCTCCAAGCTTTTTTCCACAACATTTATAAACGGATGAGGAGGAGCCGGTTGTTATTTGCGCGACGCGAATGTGTAATCGTTGTAATGGCACAAAAAAATGTTTTTTTTATAGACAAAGTTCCCGTTTATCGGCATCGAGTTCCCCCCCCCCCGCCCCCATATTTTTTTTTTGGTATTTTACCCAACCTCGTGTGTCTTCCCCCGAGATATCTCCAAACTACCGGGTACCGGAAAATCCAACACTGGATAGCTATGATTTTTTCCAATTAAAAAAACATCAACAAAAAATTATTATTACTCTTTTGGATGGTGTAAATTAAATTTATGTTTTTGTTCCAGGTAATATTCTTTTAAGTTGCATATTGTGTAATATATGGACCTACATACCTATATATTAATTGAAAATTCGCAAATTAGGATTAATTTATTTAGACAATACATATTATTCAAAATGCTCAATTTTCATTTTTAGTATTAACCAAAATTCAATCGATTTAAATAATTACAATTGAAACCCTTTTTACAAGATTGCGCACGAAGTAATTCCCGTCTCTCTCCTTCGCCTCCTCGTATTTCCCGTTTTGTTCTCCCCATTCATCGGCAGACCAGATCAGGGAACAGCGAGTTCTTCAAATTGACCAATTTGTCCCAAATCATTCTTAAATTTAAAATTTTTAAAATAAATGCTAATAAATTAATGCATCAAATTGTTTTTAAAAATTAAGAAACGATTTTTAAGGTTGTAAATTTTGCGTAAGGATTTATTGGCCTTGGATTTTTACATTTAGACTGGGGTTTCATTTTTTTAATGCACTCCTAAATGCCTGTTTCTTGCGCAAAATTTTTTTTTTATTGTTAAGTTTACACCCCTAATTTTCGCATTTTTAAATTAATTTTATTTTCGTAATTAAAGGTTTTAGGTATTTATTTTTGCAACTTTTTATACATATAATTTGCTGTATAGTTTTTAAAATTAAATTAAATTTTAACGTATTTAATGTTTATAGGTAATTCTATTATGAAGAAGCATCATTTATTATTTGTACTATTCACTCACATTTTTCTGCACAATTTAATCCATGCTCTCCAACAACAACAACAACACAAAAATTTATCAAAATTTCATTTAAATTGTTTGTCAAGATGTGTTGCAAAATGTTACGAAGAGTTGCAAAGGCTTAAGCCAAAGGACCAAAAGTCGTCGACTTCGGCACAAAAAATATTGGCAGAATGCCAAACAAAATGCAGACCCTATGGACTGAGCAGTTTATGTGTGAGTTAATTTTTGACCTGTGGTATTTTATTGGTTCGAACTGTGGATGTGAATTTGCCCGGGAACCCGGCATTTGCCACGTTTTGGGGGATGTAGGGTTTTTTCATTTTTGCCGAATTTCCTGTAAATATTTCATCAAAATTTATTTTGGCTTCTGGTCAAAAGGTCCAATGCACCAAAAATCTAATGGATAATAAAAGTGTTTTTGGCCTTTTTATTAGACCTTTTGTTCTTTTTTTGACTTATTGGGCCTTTTGACCGTTTAACCGGGTTTTTAAAAATTTAGCCGGATTTGGCGATTGCACCCCTGGTTCTAACTGATCACCATTCGGTCGTGCCCGTTGGAATTGATCCTCTCTAAATTTTGCCAATTCGTTGACCCCCGCGTGTTCTGTTCAAACTAGGGTTCAGCCCAGAATATTTTTGGCGAAATTCGTGCCCGTTGGAATTGATCCTCTCTAAATTTTGCCAATTCGTTGACCCCCGCGTGTTCTGTTCAAACTAGGGTTCAGCCCAGAATATTTTTGGCGAAATTCTGTAGGTTGCACTGTAAATGGGTGATGGTGATCTTTAAATGACACTTTCTCTGCATTTGAGAAATTTCTTTTATTTTTTCGATTTTTTAATAATGCCTCAGCCCCAAGATTTTCAAACATCTCTACCCATTCGTCGTGACCCTGACAGTCCTACGAATTTAGTATATTTTAAATTTTTAAACAATAATTGAATCCTTAAAATTATAATCTTTTTTTTTACAATTTAATATCTTTTTAGGAACGCAATGAAGAATGTTGGGAGAGGTGCAAGGACCTTGGTCCAACAGAAGACCAAACAGCTCGAGACAAAAAGGGTCATCATGCAAGACTTCAAACACCAAAAAATGTCGAGGTACATAAAGTGGAAGAGATCGCAAAACCGGATCTACCAATTAATTGATCCTTTTGTCGGCATTGAAATTTATCGATATTTCTTTGAGTTCAACAACCAATTATTGATCAATTTATCGGTCTAATTAATTGGGTTTTTCGATTAATTAATTGTTTTGTCTAATCTCTAATATAAAGGACTAAATGAAAGAACAATTACTTTTTTATTTATTAAAACCTTTATTAAAAATAAGGCAATTTACAACGATAATATGACGATCGATCTGAGTTGGGATCAAACAAAGGCACCAAATGGAGAACCAACAAAAATTTATCTTTTGCAAATGGAGACGGAAGTGCCGGACCATCAAATAACACAAATTGTAATTAAATTTTTATTTAAATTAAAATGTATATATAATAAAATTATCGTACTTCCCTCTATAAAGCCTAACCCTTTAATTCTTTCGGGGGTATTGATTACGAATTAATGTTTATTGAAATAAAATCTTCATCATAGATATGCCGTAAAAGTAGGGTTAATCGGGACCGGGACTTTTCACAAAAACCAGGACCGGGACCATTTTAGTCCCAGTCAAAAAACCGGGAAACCGGCACTTTTCTGCTGGATTCCCGGTAGAAATCCGGGACCGGGACTAGTCCCGGTTTCGTCCCGCTTAACCCTACGTAAAAGCATAATTTTTTTTTCTTTTTACTCAACCTGAAATCTATGATTAGATAATGTTAAATTTCAAAATAAACATCAGATTTGTAATCAGCACTCTCGAAAACCCATAAGACAAATTCTCCAAATTTTAATGGATGGGGGTGGGGCAAACACCAGAAGTACCCAAATTTAAATTTGCTGCCAGTTGAGGACTTAACTTTTTGTTAGGCTCACCATTGTGGCAGGTTGGAATAAATATCCGCCCTCTTCCCTCCCGCCAATAAAGCCCTACCCGGAATAAGCCCCATGGGATAAAGCCACAATTTTGCAGGGATAGATCCCCTGAAGGATTTAAATAAAGTTATGTACATATACATATTTTACGTTGTTTAGTTCACCAACGAAAATTCTATCACTGATCTTACTGCATCACCTATTGACAGCATTTGTGGCCCAATCACTGTCAAAGTTGCTTCCGTTAGTGCCAAACATATGCTTAGCCAGTGGTCAAATGCCACCCAATTGGAACCTGATACGCCACAAATTGCAGCCAAAATGGACATTGTCCATATGAAATTCAATGTAAGCCAGCAAGATTCGAGTTTTAGGCCTATTAAAAGTGGCATGCCGAATTGGAACAAAATGCCAAATTGCTAGCGCTAACTTTTTTTAGTACGGTAATTCCTAAAATAAAGGTTCCCCTGAAATAAAGCCCTCCTTTTTGAGAGGGGTTGAAAAATAGAGCCCGGGGGCTTTTAGGAATTACGGTTTATTAATGATTAGGGATGCGATTTTTAGGCAAATGCCTAAAATTTTTGCGCACTTGTAACGTTGAGATAAGCACAAAAAACGAGTTTTTATCTTGGTTTGGTGCTTCTAGGACAAACTTTATAATGCCTATTTTTGCCTATTTTGGACTTTTTGTGCTTAATGCCTAGGCGCCTATTTTTGTGCCTATTTCGGCATTTTTGGTGCCTTTTTTGGCGTTTTTGTGAATTTTTGTCTTTAATTTGGTGGAAAGTTGGCAAAATGCACCCCTAAAGATCGACTTTTCGATTTTTTAAAAAAGCACCCCTTAAAAACCGATTTTTCTTGCCCAAAATTCAAAAAGTACGCTAGTGAAAATCGATTTTTTGAAAATCAAAAATTCAAAAAATGTGTCCCTAAAAATTAGTTTTTATAAAACTAAAACATCTTTTAATTTCCAATAATTTTTGTTGATTTAATAAATTTTTGGCTTTAAAAAGTCTTGAAAAACTCGTGTTTAAAAATTTTATTTGCCTATTTTGTGCCTTTTTGAGGATTTTTGTGCCTTTTTAATGCCTATTTTGCGATTTTTTAATGCCTTTTTAGGTGCCTATTATGCGATTTTTTTTGCCTAAAAATCGCATCCCTATTAATGATATACCTAAAACCTTGGTAAATTCAAATCTTTGTGTGGGATTCAGCATTAAGCAGAATGTGTGTGATGAAGCATAGTTAAAAAAAATTAAAATTTCTCAATTGTAAGTTTTCGATGAAATCACAAATTTGTAGAATTGGCAGATCTAAGAAATAAAATATAAATTTTGACTTTTCATTCGGCTGAAACTCGAATTCGTTTGCAAAATTTGGATTTTTTGGTATTGAATTCTAATAATTTTTTATTTAAGAGTACTCCATTTAGTTCAGAAGAATATTTGTCAAACGCAACAATTGATATTGAATTGAGGTTCACCATAAATTCAGGCATGTCAATTTAAAATGTTAGCTATTTCTTTCGTTTTAAAGAATTATTAATTAAAAGAAACCTTTTCCATTACATATGACGGACAAGCTAGCTGATTTTTGGGTATTTGAGGGTTATGTGTAGGGCTGGGATTTTTACCTTTTTTTCTGCGGCTTAGTTATGATGAGAGAAGCCCAAAAACAGCCTTTTTTCCGAACAATTTTTGATTTAGATATCTAAAACTGTGTTTTCAGTGAATAGCACCTGTTTTGGCATTTTTCTTGTTTTTAACACCTATTTTGGCATTTTCCCAGAAATTTCACAGCAAAAATGCAATAAAATCTGAAAATGCACCCCTAAAAATTGAATTACTTGTCCTTTTTTAGCCTTTTTCAAAAAAAATCTTTATTAATTCGAATTCCGAAAATAACAAAACAAACGCTGCATTATTCGTCATTTGGTTTCTAATTCCCTGAGGTACTTATTCAATTTTTACCAAAAAATTTTAATTCTCTAGTGCAAATTTTGTTGGACATAGGCGTTTTACTCCCGAACACTTCTAAATGTATCTGATTTGCAATTGTGCTGGCGAAATTAATAAAATGAGACTTAAAATAGTATTTTTGCGTAAATACACTTGGTTTTTCCGATTTTAACACCTATTTTTGCACCTTTTTCGCAACTATTTTAGTACCTATTTTGGGATTTTTAGCACCTAGCCACCCACAGTTATATGACCCACACACTAAAAAAAACAAAATTTCTATTCCTAAGTCAGCGAGTTTTGAAGGTCACGGTTCGTATCCGCTTGGAGTTAAAATTTTGGTACTGTTGCAGTTTACGCCCCATAAAAAAAAATTTTTTTTGAAGTTTTTAAAACCAATTTTTATAGGTTTTCAGGGTCCCTGATCACGAATCTGAACTCAGAATCGTGCAATTTCTAATCCCGAACCCGAAATGAATTGTGGCGGTTGTTGATTCGAAATCGGTGAAAATCAATTGTGGAAATTTTTTTTTTTTGCAAATGTTCGAATTCGGGTTCGGGATTCGAAATATGATCAGCGACCCCGAAAACCTATAAAAATTGCTTTTAAAAACTTCAAAAAAAAAATTTTTTTATGGGGCGTAAACTGCAAAAATACCAAAATTTTTACCAATTTTATAAAAGAAAAAAATGGGGGCACTGACTGCTTCATTGGCCGAGAGAACGGCTTTTTGATCGGTTGTTGGTTTGGACGCATTGGGCATTCGTTGAGTCCTCCGCCTCTGGGAATGTGATCCCTTTGCTGTGCGCTATTATAACCCCGGCGCACCCTCCGTTGTCCCATTCAAGCTGGGCTTTTCCTCCTCGGGACCTCATTGATGAGGATTAAGGTTAGAGAGTCAGTGTGTGTGGCTTGGTTTGTTTGTTTGTTTGTCTGTTTTCTGTATCTCTGACGAGAGTGTCTGGTGGTGGTTGTCTTGACTGTTGTGCCCTAGGGCCTTGAGAATGCACGCGCCCGCGTCCCCAACAACACAGCCGCGCTCGGCCTCCGCTGCGAAGGCTTTTTGTCCCTCGCCTCGCCAGTGTCCCTGCAGGGGCAATGCATTGGTGCATTCATATAGGAAAGGGAAAAATAAAGAGCAAAATTGTAGATGGGATGTAGCAGTAGGGAGGAGAGAAAGAAGTTTGATGCACTATTTCTCCAATCCTTATTTTCTCCCCTTCACTCTCTACAATTTCTATGCTTTCTCTTTAATTTCCTTCTCTTTCTCTTCATTTTTATGTTTTCTCTGCAAATTGAGCAATATTGTGCTGTTTGATTTAAAGCGAATTGAGAATTTTTAGTTTGATGAAAAGAGGCTTTGATTTAAAGCGAATTTAGAGATTTTTAGTTTGATTAAAAGAGGCATTTCAATTTAAAATAATGTTTATGTGTATTTTTCAAATTGGGAATTTAAATTAACCCAAAAAATCTGAATTTAATTTAATTAAAAAAGTGCAGCTTTGATGAATTATGATTAGGGTAGGTATGGTCCGTGACTAGAGTTTGACAGGGTTTAGTCCCGGTCCCGGTCTTCCTACAGGGGTTTCTCGGTTTTTTCTATCGGGTTTTGGGTGATTTACCGGCCCAAAATCGAGACAAAATTATTCCGATTCCGGTTTTTCTCAAAAACCCACGTCCCGATCTAACCAAATTATGATGATATGTGCACATAAATAAATAACATAAAAAATTAATATTTATTTTAGCATGGCCAATGGGCATTGAAGATCTGGAGGTTGCTCCATTATTCCATTTAGTCAGTTGCATGGTACCTAATTTGGAACAAGCAATTCCAGCAGCCGAATTTGTGAGTGGTTTTTGATTTAGAATTTAAAGTTTTATTGAGACCTGACAACCAATTAATTGTTTTATGAATTGATCGGTCCTTCATTCACCGATTAATCAGTCAATAACAATAATTATTAGCGACTTTTTGTAAAGATTGACCAGCCAAGACCAATATTATTGTTTTTCACTTGTCCAATTAATTGGCTTTTATTAATAATTAATTTGTTTGTCCAGTCTCTATATTTGTGAAATTTTATTTTTAGCATCGTGGTTCAAGCGATGACACTGTGCAAACTTTTGTTGGTAAACATATTTGTTCGTATGGAACTATGCAAAAATGATTTCTTGACCATTAAAAGCATTGAAAAATTTTTTTAATTTAAATTTTAATTTTTGCTCAAAAGGTGCCGATTTGATGTATCGCAAATGCAAATTTGCATATGAAGCGGATGAAGTGCGGTCCAACCGATGCGGCACAAGCTCACACATTACGCCGGACAAAAAAGATGATATGCAGTTCTTAGAATTGAGTATAACACCGTTTTGACAATGTTTAAAATATTTGGGTTAAGCCTCGATCCCTAAGTCTACGATTCCAAAATTTTTGGGGCCACTCCCCGATATTCGACCCCGACCCAATCTTCCGCCTCCGATTCAGACCTCTGAACCAGGGGGGGGGGGGGGGGCTACACCTGGTTCTACCCGGCTCCCGGATTTTGGACATCAGAAAATTGGACACCAGAAATTTGGACACCGAAAATTGGACACTGGAAATTTGGACACCAATGGAAAATTGGCTACTAGAAAAATGGACACTTAAAGAAAAATTATCCGAACATTTTTGGGAGTCAGGCATGTTGATGATTGAATGATAATGATTAAAAAAATTTTAGAGATTTCTCCAGCCAAGTCCCTCCCGACCTAAATTTTGGATACGTCCCTGCTGTGGACTCGATTTCCGGCATTCTTTTTATCAAGGATGGGGCTAACCCTATAGAGAAAAAAAAGTCAATATATTGATTTTTAATTAATTCATTGTTAATTGAACAAAAAATTTTACCAATGGCATATTTTATAGCTTGCGATACTGTCATTGGATCAGATTGTGGCGAGAAAGCAAAACCAAATCCCGTTGCGCCAATTTGTGGCCAATTTGATCACTTCAATTTCAGTGTCATTGAGGTCAATCATTGCTAGAGATTGGACAGGATCAGAAAACCCTTGTCATGCTTTCCCTGGATCTTATAAAATCTGGATTTTAATTCCATAAAATCTTGTCACGATCCATTCCTTAATCCTGTCTAATTACAGTGACAATCCCTTTTTATTTTTAAATAAATAATCAAATTTATTTATTTTTTCAACTTTATTAAGTAATTTTACTACAAATTTCAGGAGAGCATCAATGAGAGTGGCCAAGCGGATAACATAACAGTCAATGTGACTTTTACTCCATTTAAACGACTGCAAAACAGGCATCCAAATTATGTGACTGCTTTGTATGGAAATGCCAAGGAGGAACAAAATGCTGGCGGCAACAATGATGTACCATACCATATTTCTCTAATAGAATCCCCTGGAGATTCTATTTTTCAATACCCCATCGGATGGGGTGGACTTCTATTAGAGGGACTCATACGCTTTTTATTATTAGAGTTATTTTTGAAAATAAGATTATGCCAACCAACTTTTCAATAAATATGCCTATTCTTAGTTATACCGAGCCGAAAAAATTAAAATTGTTTTAAAATTAATTTTATTATTTAGCGATTATTAATGAATTCACCTCTGGATTTGATTGATATAATTGGTCAACAAACAAATTGTGCTGAATTTACGGCCAACAAAACGTGCAAAGTAAAGAAAAAAATAATTGGTTTTTATTTAATTTTGCATTTAGCGCATCAAAAATCATAATTCGATAATTCTGAACGGTTTGACCATGAACAAGCTATACGGAGTAAGCAAATACTTAATACATATTATATATTAATGCCCGGTAAAACCAAAAAAAAAACAGGAAAAAACGCCGCCGCCGAAACGCCGCCGGCCGATACGCCGCCAGCCGAAACGCCGCCGTAAGATGACTTCCCTTTAGACCTATTTCGAACCCCGGACCTGAATTCAGACATAGGGCCGAACATTTTTCTTACATTTAAACACCGAAACGCCAATAGCTATATGTATTTGACTAAACCGGCATTACAAAAGGGATAGGTAAGTACCAATGTTTACAGAAAATAAAAATAATAGTAACAAAAAGTTCGACCCTATGTTCGAATTCAGGTCCGGAGTTCGAAATAGGTCTATAGGAAAGTCATCCTACGGCGGCGTTTCGGCCGGCGGCGTTTCGGCGGCGGTGTTTTGAGCTGCTCCGATTTTTTGGATGTACCTAATTTCGCTTTTTTCGTTTTTTTTTGTTCAAAAAGCGAATTGCAAAAGTCCCAAAAAAGCGAAAGCGAAGCCCAACCCTGGCCTAGAGTTCGGTCAAAAAATTCCAGTTTAATGTCACGTTTGGATATTTTAACATTTTGTTTTTATTTTAATTTTTAGGTTTTATTTTGTGCAGTGATAGACCCTCAAAACACCAAATATCCTAATCCGGTGAATGAAACACTCAAATCCGACAAACCCCAAGTGTTTCGCTTATTTGTGCAACCCAAAGAATCGGAAACTGAGAACATTGCTGCGAAGGAACGGCAACATGTAAGTTACCGTACTTCCTAAAATAGACCCCCCCTCCTAAAATTTGTCCGCCGTTAAAATGATCCCCCTCCCCTAAGACAGTGCCCGGGTTTTAAAAATACCCCGCCCCCCCAATATTTATTACCGTAATTCCTATATGTATATCCATGTCACCTACGGCGTTTAACCACCCTCAAAGATGGAGTCTCTATTTGAGGGGTCGGCATTTTATTAGAAGGTGTGGCTTTATTACAAAGGGGGTCTCTATTTTAAGAAATACTGTAGGTTATTTCTTTTTAAAATCACCGCAAATTTTCACATTCCAGTACATGCTTTGGATTGTTGGTGGTTCTGGCATTCTGTGCGCAACTTTATTGATTTTAATTGTGACAATATTTTTTGCCTACTGCCGTCAGCGTGGCAAAAATCGCAAAAATCGGATTAGCATGGAAAACATGCGCCGGAATCGCGACCAGCGCTACACCGATTTTCCGACACGAAGGTGCATATTTTAAATTGTTATTTATTACCTTTTTAATTATAAATCAATAAATGTTTGTATTTTTTATTGCTAAATTAAAAATTGTAATTAATTGCACTAGTCGCGAGGATCAATGGGAATTGGAACGACGAAGTCTGATCATTTATGAAGACAAACGGCTCGGCTCCGGCGCATTTGGGTCTGTGTATCTTGGAAAATTGGTTGGACTGCAAAACGGCAACCATTCATCGTCCATTGGTAATTCTTTTTTATACATTTTGAATCAGTTAGGGTTAATCCCTGACAATTGGGGGAAAAGTCAGGGACAAGGTCAAAGGTCGACGGATCGGGGAACAAGACCCGAAATGTGGCTTGTCGGGGCGCCTATTTTGAATGTTAAATGTAGGGCATGTCGGGTCCGGGAATTTGGAAAACCGGACACCTGTTTTGACCCAGAAAAACCGACTAATTCCGGGACCGGAATTAATGACTAACCCGGGACCGGAATTAATGACTAACCCGGGACCGGAATTTAATGACTAATTCCGGTCCTGACCTACCCTAGTTTAAATTTAAGAATTTCTTTAAATTTTAGGATTAATGAGGGCCGAGAACTCTCTAGTTGCTGTCAAAATGTTGCCCGGTAAGGAAAATTTTTTTAATTCTTTTTTAATTGCTAAAATAATAATAATAATAACTTATTTTCTTTAATTGAAGCCCACCCTCCAATTGCCGCCCCCCCCCCTCCTCTTTCGAGGGGAGAAATTTAAAAATTTGATAAAAAAATTTTAAAGTGTAAAATAAAATCATTTGTTTTGACGAAAAATAAACGTACATAAATGTAAATAAATTTGTTGATCGGAAAATAGCCGCCTACCCTCTAATTGCCCTCCCCCCTAGAGGTACCGCCCATGGGCGGGGTGTCCGGAATTTTGGACACCGGAAAAATGGACACCAAGCGGAAAAATGGACACCATTGGAAATTTGGTTACCGAAGGTAAATTAGACACTGGAAAATTGGACACAATTTGTTTTAAAAACGAACGAAAATAAATTTAACAAAAAGTGGAAACATAAAAAAATTGGGATGGATCATTGAAAAAGTAATGATCTAACTAGCGGGTGTGGGCATGCATGGGGGCTGTTTTAAAAGCGCTTTGCGCTTATTGAGCTGCGCTACCTAGGTTTATTCAGCCTGGCAGTTCCTACGGTTATGGATTTGAAATAAAGGTACAAACATGGTTAGAAGAGGTACAACCAACTAAGGTTAGAGAGGTACAACCAACCACGGGAAGAAGAGGTACAACCCCGGGAAGAGGTACAACCATGGTAGAAGAGGTACAACCTCGGGAAGAGGTACAACCCCGGGAAGAGGTACAACCCCGGGAAGAGGTACAACCCCGGGAAGAGGTACAACCCCGGGAAGAGGTACAACACGGGAAGAGGTACACAATGGTAAAAGAGGTACAACCAACTAAGGTAAGAAGAGGTACAACCCCGGGAAGAGGTACAACAACGGTAAAAGAGGTACAACCAACCATGGTTAGAAGAGGTACAACCAACTAAGGTAAGAAGAGGTACAACCAACCATGGTTAGAAGAGGTACAACCAACCATAGGTACAACCAATTAAGGTAAGAAGAGGTACAACCAACCATGGTTAGAAGAGGTACAACCAACTAAGGTAAGAAGGGGTACAACCAACCATGGTTAGAAGAGGTACAACCAACCATGGTTAGAAGAGGTACAACCAACCATGGTTAGAAGAGGTACAACCAACCATGGTTA
>JAKKIK010002106.1:0-12630 GCA_024500135.1 Heterodera carotae
CATTAGGGATGGGGGCTTCTATTTTAATACTCCCTCCCATTGGGGATGTGGCTCTATTTTAATACTCCTCTACCCACCAGGGATGGAGGGGGTTCTATTTTAATATTCCCCTCCCCATTAGGGGGGGGGGGGTTCTACATATTAATACTCATCGCTCCATTAGGGATGGGGGCTTCTATTTTAATACTCCCTCCCATTGGGGATGGGGGTTCTATTTTAATACTCCTCTCCCCACCAGGGATGGAGGGGGTTCTATTTTAATATTCCCCTCCCCATTAGGGGGGGGGGGAGGGTTCTACATATTAATACTCATCGCTCCATTAGGGACGGGGGCTTCTATTTTAATACTCCCTCCCCTTGGGGATGGGGGGGTTCTATATATTAATACTCACCGCTCCATTAGGGATGGGGGGCCTCTATTTTAAAAATCCCATTCCCATTAGTGATGGTGGGTTCTATAATACTCCCTCCCATTGGGGATGGAGGTTCTATTTTAATACTCATCGCTCCAGTGGGGATGGGGGCTTCTATTTTAATACTCCCTCCCCTTGGGGATGGTGGTTCTATTTTAATACTTCTCTCCCCATTAGGGATGGGGAGAGGGAGGTTCTACGTATTTTACGTGCTTCTAACCGGATGTCGAAAATGAAAGTCCGGAATTCCGAACCCCTAAAAAAGAACGGATCCTGAAGGGATTTTTTCAATCATTAAATCGATAATCTTAAAATTTCCAAAACAAAAAATGAAGGTTTTGGTCAAATTTCAGTGAAGATCGCTCTGCTTTTTACTTTTTTGAAAAACTATTCCTCTAATAGCGCCCCCGGGGTACTAAAAAAAGCGGAACCTCCAGTTCCATTCCTGATATCATTTTGCCTCCGTTGCATTTGCTTCCACACCATTTTCGGGCTACCTCAGCCATTTTTGATCAGCCATATCAAAGCCAATTCTTAAGGGTGCAAAATCGCAGCAAAACGTGACTCTGATTATGCGATTGCGAATGCGATTATGCGATTAGCCGTTCAATTTGGACTATTTGCGATTATGCGATTAGCCGTTCAATTTGGACTATTTGCGATAATGCGATTAGCCGTTCAATTTGGACTATTTGCGATTAGCCGTTAAAATTGGACTATTTGCGGTTATGCGATTAGCCGTTCAAATTGTACTATTTGCAATTATGCGATTGCGATTAGCCGTTCAATTTGGACTATTTGCGATTATGCGATTAGCCGTTCAAATTGGACTATTTGCGATTATGCGATTAGCCGTTCAAATTGGACTATTTGCGATTATGCGATTAGCCGTTCAAATTGGACTATTTGCGGTTATGCATTTGCGATTAGCCGTTCAAATTGGACTATTTGCGGTTATGCATTTGCGATTAGCCGTTCAAATTGTGCTATTTGCGATTATGCGATTGCGATTCACGACTTCCCTGCGATATATGTACATGATTGTGCATTCATTAAAGGTGCGTTAAACCCGGTGATCATCGCCTTGTCGATCTTCCTTAACTCGCTCACACCGCTGGTTATCGAAACGATGGACTCGCTTTTCATCAAGCGCTTCCTGGGCACCTTGGAAGGCAACTCGTTTTGGCCCAAAACGCGCAAGCGATTCATGTCCGACCTCAGCGAGGCGTCCATCTCTGGTTGTATTGCCGCGATTGGCTCCATACCGAACAACATTGTGTTCGCGTTGTTGCCCGGCTGGAATTTCCTGGTATTGAATGCCTTTACAAATCAAGTGAGTTAATGCAGCAGCAAAAAAAAAAACCGGAAAAAAATGTGTCGCCGGACCCGAACAGACCCGGTGCGAGTGCCAAACCCGAACAGGCGCCTCGTGCGAGTCCCGGACCCGAACAGGTCACGTACGAGTCCAGGTCCGAACAGTCAGAGCAGGACTTTTTTTTCCCGTGGCACGAAATGGCCCACCGAATTGTTGGCTCATAACTTTTCTTTGTCAACCAATTCAACTAACTTAATACCATTCAAAAGCTCAATGAGAAGCCAAGAGATTGCACGACGTTCGAAAAACAAATAAAAAAAATTATGTCCACAAAAATTTGGCCGGGCCATTTTGCAGGCAATTATTGTAAGCCGAAATGTCGGATTCCTTTCGACTTTTTGGGTGAAAGAGATGGCGGTAAAGAAATAGTCCGGGAATGCAAATGTATCGGGAAAGAAATGCCGTTTTCCGCAGAAAAATTGGCCGCCTTTTATGCAATTTTGGGCAAATTTATTTAACAAATACGCTTAAAAATGTCAATTTTTTTCCTGGCGGTGCCGATAGGCGTCGCCAGGCCCACCCCCCCCCCCATAATAAATTTTGTTGGTCTTTCCTTAAAAAATTTTAAAAACACAACATCCCCCAAAAATTGCCTCATGAAGTCCTGGTCCCAAAATGGTCCCGAGTGTCCCGGTGTCTAGTCCAGGTCCCGATCCCCAGCCCCGAAAAATTCTTGGTCCCGAACAACACACTGACACACAGATTGCCGCCTCCACGTCGGCAGCCATGGTACCCCGAATGGTGCAACAAAAGCACAACCAGCGCAGCGCGGGCATGTATAAGCTGATCCAGCTAGGCTTTTTCCCCCAACCGGAAGCGAAAGACATGGAGGGCGATTTGCACACGCAGACAGTGAACGCAAAAACGATGCGCGGCCATTGCCGCCTGCGTGCAAAGCAGGCCATGCAAATTGATTTGACCACATCGATAATGATCAACTCGATGGGCATTGGAGCGGTGATCAGGTGGTGGGCGGCGGGGAGTGATCATTGACCAGGGTGTAGCCAGTCGACCAAGCCCGTATTCAGAAAAAAATTCGAGCCGGGAAAATGGTACTTGTAGATTATGCTACACCCCCTCGAAAATTTTTCAAAATTTGTAATTATGCGTGGGTTTTTCAAGAGTGCAAATTACGAATAAGACATTTGTTCGGACACCTGATGTCATCGAATCATACATTTGACAAAATATCTATGATTTTTAGCAAAAATTAAAAAATATTAAAATTCAATTAAACCAACAAAAAAAGAGTCAAACGGGCATCAGATATCAAAAACAATGTCATATTCGTGATTGGCACTCTTGAAAACCCCTTATTACGCATTCCGACCTACGAGAGAAACTTTTGGTTGAGAGAAGCCGGCGAAAACTTGAAAATTTGTTTAAATTTCCTGCGGAAAATAAATCCGAAGCGAGGGGATTATAGCGAAAAATAACCATAAAATCATCATGGCGGATATTTCCTCCTTTATACGGGACTGAGCAACATCATGCGGAAATTGGCATTTTATATTATTAATGGGGGAAAATTTTTTTAGTTTTCGGCGGCAGGGGACCTAGAGCTCCCTCCCTGGCGCTACGCTTGGTGATTTACCCCGGGACAGTTTAAACGTCGTTATGGTAGTACTCTGTAGGCACATACCAGGGATGGAACCGGATGCCGGACTTTCATTTTCGGCATCCGGTTCCATCCCTGGCACATATCCGCCCTCAAAAAATGTCTCCTCGTTATCCTCTCAATTCACACCAACCATTCATCCATCCATCAGCTTTTTCTTCGGCTTTTTGGTCATCTTCATACCGGTCTCATTGCATTTGATTTCGAGTGCAGTGCAAGGCGCTGTGGCCATCATGTTCAACACGCCCACCGAAGTTTTGAGTTTGGCTGGTGGCATTTTGACAACCAACTATCTGGGCAGCCAATGGGCACAAAAGTGGATGAGCACTATGTATCACAAGAACAAAATGATGGTAGGCTGCAAATATATTATCAAAAAAATTTGTTTCGTTAGAGGGGCCTAAACTGAAACCTAAGACATGTTTCTTGTTTTAAGGGGGTATGCCATGTTTCTTGTTTTGAGGGGGTATGCCATGTTTCATGTTTTAAGGGGGTATGCCATGTTTCTTGTTTTAAGGGGGTATGCCATGTTTCATGTTTTAAGGGGGTATGCCATGTTTCTTGTTTTAAGGGGGTATGCCATGTTTCTTGTTTTGAGGGGGTAAGCCATGTTTCTTGTTTTGAGGAGGCTTGGCTGAAGCCTAAATGATGTCATGTTTCTTGTTTTAAGCGGTCTAGGCCTTAGCCTAATACGTGTTTCTTGTTTTAAGGGGGTAAGCCATGTTTCATGTTTTAGGGTGTTTCTAAGGGGGTAAGCCATGTTTCTTATTTGAGGGGGTAAGCCATGTTTCTTGTTTTAAGGGGGTATGCCATGTTTCTTGTTTTAAGGGGGTATGCCATGTTTCTTGTTTTGAGGGGGCTAGGCTGAAGCCGATTTCATAATATATCTATGCAAATTTCAGGTAGAAATTATTTTTGAAAAGGCCATTGAACAAATGGAGGATCCAGAACACAAATTCAAGTAAAAAACTAATGAAAATTTTCGCACCAATATTACTCGCAATCGGACTATATTCAATAATTAAAAACATCTATAATTGTGGCCAAACAGCGGTTTTTAGCCACAATTTTAATCAGGGATGTGCACGGATCCAATTTTTTAATATCCGATCCGCAGGGTTCATATCCGTCCGTATCCGTCTGTAACAATTAATTAACAAATAGAATCAATTAAGTTTACAAATTGGTCAGTTAATTGATCAATTAATTGGTTAAAGAAAAAGCCTAAGAATAATAAATTTCAACATCAATAAATTGGTAAATAATTGAACAATTAATTGGTTTATCAATATTTCGCTCATAATTGACTTTTTTTTTTCTCTTCAATTAATTGTCGTTTGATTAATCAAGTGATCGAATTAGCAATTATTTTTTGATCCGGTTCTCCGGTCTCTAATATTTATAATCCGATTAGCGCATGTCGGGGATAGAGAGATATGCCGGGGGGGGGGACGACCAAAATTGTCGGAGATAAAGACTTTGGGGAAAGAGACAAATCTGCCATAATGATCAATGTGCGCTTTATTCCTTCTAATGTTTAGACCCATTGACTTCCAAACAGTCTATAGAATCTACCACGCGCGCTTCCAGCTGACTTACAGGTAGTAGTGAATTCCGGATTAACAACATGGACTGCGATAGGATTAACGGAATTCCCCCAGGCAATCAATCAGCCGAGTTTTATTGGAAAAAAAACGGGATTAACGCATTTGTCCACGCAAATTTCGGCCAAGTGATTTTTGGATTAAAAAAAAATAAGATTTTTAAAAACGGGTGGATTAACGTCCATGCAAAGAACCGGTGATTTTTGGATCAGGAAAAAAAAACAGGATTAACACGATACACGAAATCGGTCCTATGAACCAACCCTCTCCCAAAAATAATAATAACAATTTTAATTCAATTGTCCACAGATATGGTAAATCTATCGTCAAGTTGATGAACGGACTGACCAATTCTGTGTTCAAACTGTTCTCTAAGCGTCCACTCGCCATTGACCAACTGGACGAGCAGTACATCAACAAAGGTATAATAATTGGCCCCCGTACTCCTTGAAAATACCGCCCCTCCCCCTCCCTTCAAAAGGGCGCCCCTTTTTTTGTAAGGTGGGGTTGGTTCTATTAGATTGTGGTTGTGGGGAATGACAATCGGCGGAGGGTCGCATTCCAATGGAGGCCGGCGGTTCATTTAGAGGGTGGGGTTCAATTAGAGGGTGGGGTTCAATTAGAGGGTTGGCTCTAATAGAGTGTGGTTGTGGGGAGTGACAATCGGCGGGGGGTCGCATTCCAATGGAGGCCGGCGGTTCATTTAGAGGGTGGGGTTCATTTAGAGGGTGGGGTTCAATTAGAGTGTGGTTGTGGGGAATGACAATCGGCGGAGGGTCGCATTCCAATGGAGGCCGGCGGTTCATTTAGAGGGTGGGGTTCATTTAGAGGGTGGGGTTCAATTAGAGTGTGGTTGTGGGGAATGACAATCGGCGGAGGGTCGCATTCCAATGGAGGCCGGCGGTTCATTTAGAGGGTGGGGTTCAATTAGAGGGTTGGTTCTATTAGAGTATGGTTGTGGGGAATGACAATCTATGTGTATTTTGAGGTGCTGAACACGAATATGACCTCCTTTTTGACCAGTTTCGAACCCCGGACCTGAACTCGAACATTGGGTCGAAATTTTTTTAAATAATATTTTTTTAACAATATTTGGACCTTTTTAGCATATTTACCATTTTAAAAAATGTCTATTTCATATATTTTTTGCCATATTATAGGGTATATCACAATTTTTTGGGCCTTTTTAGGCAGCCCTGGTCATTAATTCTTATTACAATAATACATTTTATATATATGTATATTAAACAGAAGTGCTGGTACAAAACTGGAAGCCTGGTGTTGTGTACTTGGTTCAATTCCCGTGCACGCATGATGTTCCAAGTTTGTCCCCATGGGCAATTCAACTGGAGACTTGGCTACGCATACGCAAAATTCCATTCTATGTATGTTGTCCTATTATAATTGTATAAAGTATGGGCGTCGTAGAACAAAGATTTGGGCGACTATAAAGTATAACCTTTATACGTTACCGTAAGCCTAAGACAATTGGACCTCTAGGCTTTATTGTTAGTCAAGTGACCTTTTGTCTAGGACAATTGGTCTCCAGCACAGTTTTGAGCATAAGGCAAGTGAGAGTCAACTAAGACATTTGGGCCTAGGTCTTATGCAAATGACCGTTTGTCAAAGACAATTGGTCTTGAGCATAAGGTAACTAACTAAGAGCAACCTAGGACAATTGATCTTGGGCCTCTAGTGCTAGTGAGTGTAAACTTAAGACAATTGGCCCCCTAATCTTGCTGAACGTGTTCAATCCAATTTCTTAAAATTGCATATGATTGATGATAATTAGGGCTGGGATTTTTAGGCAAATGCCTAAAATTTTTTGCGCACTTGTAACGTTGAGATAAGCACAAAAAACGAAAATTTTAGCTTGGTTTGGTGCTTCTAGGATCAACTTTATAATGCCTATTTTTGCCTATTTTGGATTTTTTGTGCTTAATGCCTAGGCGCCTATTTTTGTGCCTATTTCGGCATTTTTGGTGCCTCTTTCATGCCTTTTTTGGCGTTTTTGTGAATTTTTGTCTTGAATTTGGTGGAAAGTTGGCAAAATGCACCCCTAAAGATCGACTTTTCGATTTTTAAAAAAAGAAAAGCACCCCTTAAAAACCGATTTCTTTCTTGCCCAAAATTCAAAAAGAACGCTAGTGAAAATCGATTTTTTGCAAATCAAAAGTTCAAAAAAATGTTCCCTAAAATTAGTTTTTTATAAAATTAAACACCTTTTGATTTCCAATAATTTTTGTTGTTTTAAAAAATTTTTGGATTTAAAAAGTCTTGAAAAATTCGTGTTTAAAAATTTTTAGTGCCTATTTTTGTGCTTTTTTGCGATTTTTTAATGCCTTTTTAGGTGCCTATTTTGCGATTTTTTTTTGCCTAAAAATCCCAGCCCTAATGATAATGTTTTGCAACACACACACACAGAGCATCGCTGATGGCGTTCTGTTCCGCGCCGTGTTTGAACAACAGGTGCCCTTTGTGGAGTACAACGGGCAAAAGGTGTTCGGCACCACTGAGGAGATCATCAAAAAGTTGCAGTGCCTGATCAGGATTGTTGACGATGATTACGAGCAACAACCACCTGCTGCTGCTGCTGTGCCGAAACAGTTAAAGAAGCGCACCACAATTCAGCGGCTGGCAGAGGAGGAGAACGCGGCAACAAAAAGTGTGCTAACAATGCGCACACTGATTGAGGGCAACCTGTACAGGTGGGTGTGATGGATGAGACCGGCCGCCGGAGGGGGGGGGGGGGGCCACTACCTGATCATCAGCAGCAGAGGATCGATCATCAACAAGCACACGCGCTAACACCACATACTAACCTATAACTGAACTTACTGAACATCGAGACCGAGAAAATTGACCCCGAGACTCCAGGGACGTACCTAGGATTTTGGTTTGGGGGGGTACCGACAACCTTTTTTTTTTTTTTGCTCTCGCCCGACAACCAAAAACTTTTCGGAGCTGTGGGTTTCGGCGGTGCCGATAGGCGCCGCCGAAAAAATTATTGAAAAATATAGCCAAGTTTCTTAAGGAAAATAAGGCTAAATTCGAGAAAATTTAGGCGAAAATGACCAATAATAATAAATTACATGGAAAGGATTTGAACCTGAGATAAAAATTCTGTTGTCGGTCGCACAGACCACTAGGACAAATTGCAAGCGGGAAAGTTTTTGACTAGTTTAGTGGAATTAGTTAAGGAAATGTTCAAATTTTCCTTTAAATTTTTCTTTTTTTATTAATTCCCTTCCCCTTAATGGAGAAAAAATTTTTTATCTGGGAGCCTTGGAGGGCGGGGTACGTACCCCGCGTACCCCCCCCCCCCCCTCGGTACGTCCCTGCGAGACTCGGGACCGAGACCCAAAAAAATGAGACTTTTCCCGAGTCGGGAACCGCGAGACCGAGTCTTGCGCATGTCACTACTAACCTATAATAGAACCCGCATGGGCTGCTGTTCCCTTGTTTTGGAGGTGGGATAGGGCTCTATTAGGGGGGGATTCATTTTTTCGGCAAAAAAAAGGCTTGGGAGCGAGGTCCTTTATTTTATTGTCCAGATTCAAATTTTAAAATCCATGTCCGTTTGTGTCTGTTCCCATTTTGTGTCTTATCCAATCCCTCCCACATTGGAAATGGCGGGGACATTGGATAATCCGCGGATATGCCCTTCATATTCTTGTCCATCCGTTTTCCCAAAATTGCTATCGTCGATCCTTATCTAGATAATCCGTCCGAGACCAACCTTGTTTTATAGCACTTCACAAAGGGGGCACTATTATGGGGGGGTGGAATGATGGTGGCTTAACGGCCCATACTTTCTTTAAAGGCCCATGGTTGGTTCTACATATTTTAAATTTCGTATTTTCGTGACCCGAAATCCCGTCAGGAGCGTAAAAATTTTTCCGAATTCCCCCTCCCCCCCCCCGAAATCGAAATAAATGGGAAAAATTTGCATTTTCCCCAGCAAATTCCGAATTCCCCCACCCCTCCCCCCCCCGAAACCAAAAATTTGAAAAAATTTTCCGATTTTTTCCGATTCCCTCCCGCCCCCCGCCGAAAATTTTTCCTGGATATGGGCTTGGTCCTGAGAGTGTCGGTCTCGAGTCTCCGGAAATTGTCGGTCTCGAACAGCACTATTGCAAATGCTGTCGTGTGTCATTGTGGCTTAAAAGGTTCATCCCCCACTCCACAGTTTGCTGTTGTATGACCGTCTCCAAAATGTCAAACATTTGACCGATGACGCCAACTTCATGAAGCATGTTGTGCCCTCCTTGCTCGTGGAAGCCAAGCGCACCAATATGTAAATGTTGAACCGTGGTTACCGGGGCGGGACGGACCATTTTTAGGGAACGAATGTTACACCGGTAAAAAAAGTTCGAACGCCTCTGAATGTGTCGAACAACCAGTTCAAAAATACAGGGGTGAGGGGCTCCATTTTCCTACCCCCTCCCTACCCACTAGTGACCGGCGAAATCAAAAAACCCGGGATCCCGGGAAAATCCCGGCCGGGATCCCGATCCCGCCGGTCACTACTACCCACAACCCCCCTCAAACTCTAGCTGGTATAAGTAGGCTTTGTTTTCCAACCCCCCCCCCCGTTCAAAATAGAGTGGGGGGAGAGGGTAGGGTGGGGCCTCTATTTGAGGGGTTCGGATGGATACTTGCACACATATAGCAAATATGCGGTCTGCTGTTGCCTGTGTCACTGCAGCTTCAAAGCTTCATCCCAACCCCTCGCCCACCCTCCCTACCAGGGATGGAACCGGATTCCGGATGTCAGATTACGGATTTCCGCCGGAATTCCGGACTTTTTTCGAAAAAACCGGACTTACCCTGAATTTTAATAGTACCCCGGGGGTACTATTAGGGGAAGTAGAGGCAATTTTTACCAAAAATAGGTAAGATTTTAAGCTATTTTTGACCTGGAAATTGTTCAAAAATCTTGTCGACTTATCGATTGAAAAAAAATTCCGGAATGTCCGAATTCCGCACTTTTTTGTGCGCATGAGGGGGGAGGGGGGTCCGGAATTCCGGATTTCGGACTTTGATTTTCGGCATCCGGAATGCGCCATCCCTACTCCCTACACAGAGCGATGCTGAAGCCCACGCATCGCAAAGCATCGGCTAACAACGCCAGCAGCAGCTCGTGGGGAAGGATTCTGCCAAATCTGTTCCGTGGCGCCAAGCGTGTTTGGAACTTGTACAAAGTGCAGCCATTGCCACGCCCCTTTTGGGACGAATATTTTGCCACGAACGCGGGCACAGTCAAACATGGCAAAATGTCGTGGAACGGTGACAACATTAGCGACGAAAAAGAATGGAACGATTTTGTGAGCCTTGTGAAGAAGGATTACGTGCCGCATAAAATGCAAAAATTTGTCGAACATTTGACCGCACAGGTCAGCAGACCTGGGGCACATATCAAAAGGAGAGAGAGAAATTTAGGCACTTTGTCACACATTAGGGGGTTGAGGGACACACAGACAACATTGGCACTTTGTCACACATTAGGGGGTTGAGGGACACACAGACAACATTGGCACTTTGTCACACTTTAGGGGGTTGAGGGACACCCAGACAACATTGGCACTTTGTCACACTTTAGGGGGTTGAGGGACACCCAGACAACATTGGCACTTTGTCACACATTAGGGGGTTGAGGGACACACAGACAACATTGGCACTTTGTCACACATTAGGGGGTTGAGGGACACCCAGACAACATTGGCACTTTGTCACACTTTAGGGGGTTGAGGGACACCCAGACAACATTGGCACTTTGTCACACATTAGGGGGTTGAGGGACACACAGACAACATTGGCACTTTGTCACACATTAGGGTGTTGAGGGACACACAGACAACATTGGCACTTTGTCCCACCTATTTAATATCCAGCCCTTTCTGTTTTAGCTCAAAAGTCAGCTTACGGAGGAGCGGCTACGCTTTTTGGAGGTAAGACATTGTGTTATTATTTGCGTCTCGGACAAGCATTTGTGTCTCCCGGACAGTTGGGCCCCGGTCATTTGCGCCGCCCGGATATTTGGGCCCCAGTCATTTGCGTCAGGGACATTTGCGTCCCGGACATTGTGCCCCTGGCATTTGTGTCCCCCGGACATTTGTGCTCCGGTCTAATTTACTATCTTTTTATCAGATACCTAAACTACCCCAAAAGGGAGGAGGCGAATATGATGACAATCTTGGCGCACTTCTTGTCAAAACGTTGCATGACATTGGCGAACAGTTGACCAAGACAGTCAACGCTAATGGTGGCACTTTGCCATGTTACCTCTTCGGCACCAAACCAACCGCGGTAAGGAAAGTGAAAAGACGCGCGGCGCGAGCGTCGGTGGAGTCGTATAAATTTTTAAAATTTCAAAATTAGAAATTTTTTTGATGGTTTCTCCATGCAATTGGTCCGGGATTTCCCTGCCCTTTTTTGGGTAGGCCCCGGAATTCTCGGGATGGACCATCTTTATGGGGTAGAGTGGGAGTCGGTATTCCAGAAAAGTCCGGAATTCGGTTTTATTAGAACGGGGAAGTGTTTTTAACAATTAAAATCTCACCTATTTTTCGAAAAATGGAAAAAGGATCAAGACCCCTAGTTGAGCATGAATCTTGGTTTTGCGAAATCTGGATTGCGGCAATCCGGATTTCGTGGAATTGGATTTTGCGAAATCCGGTCAAAATCCGGAATTCGCGGATCCGGTTTCCACAAAATCCGGATTTCACTTAGGCCTAAATTCCGGGCTTTACGGAATCCGGTCAAAATCCGCGAATTCCAGACCTTACGGGTATTCGGGTTCAAAATCCGAACAACGCGGAATCCGGGATCCTTGAACACGGATGACACGGTCACATCCCTCTGACACGATCGGCTAAAGCACACACACACACACACCAGGGATTGAACCGGATTCCGGAGTAACGGACCTTTTGGGTCCGGAATTCCGGAGTAACGGACCTTTGGGTCCGGAATTCCGGATTCCGGAATTTTTTCGAAAAATAGGTGGAATTTTAAGCGATTTTTGACTGATTATTGGCCAAAAACCTTCATTTTTATTACAATTATTGATCTTAAAAAGTCTTTTCGATCTATTAAATACGAATATATAATTAAAAAAAAACAAGAGACAAAAAATAAACATTTTAAAAAAGTAAGGCAAATTTGGGAAATTTTTTAAGAATTATCGATTTTATTGATTTAAAAAAAAATTCTGGATTCCGGGTTTTCCAGACCTTTGGGGTCCGGAATTCCGGGTTCCGGACTTTCATTTTTGGCATCCGGTTCCATCCCTGACACACACCATCATCCATCCATTCACAGCTGGACGCCTCACTGTTCGGCTTGCTGGTCTATTTTGTTGATGACAACACCAACACGTTGGTGACGCCCACCTTTAAACATGACCATCATCATGATGGAAAGCGGGCAGCCACTGACTTGACCATGGCAATCAATGCGTTGCTGCCATACTACAAGCAGATGAAAGCCATTTTTGTCGGTGACTCCGCCCCCTTCCAATGGGTGAACGACCATTGGACAGCGCGCAAACAGTGGCCATGGCCACAACAGCAGGTGGGCTGGCACCAACAACAATTGGACACCGACGGCGGCGGCGGC
>JAKKIK010002107.1:0-12622 GCA_024500135.1 Heterodera carotae
GGTTTGGGACCCCGGTTTTCGGTTAGGCCGGTTTTCCGACACCCGGTTTTCGGTTTCGGTTTTTGGCCCAAAAAGGCCGGTTTTCGGTTTCGGTTAACCGATTACTCTCTACCCTATTTTTGACTTAAACAGTTAGTAAGTCTGGAGATAATTAATTATACTTTATTCGGTATTCGGACTTTTTTATTCTATCCGACACTCGGAGCGGACGCGATAAGAAACACAACTATTTAAATTTTAAATTAATTTTTCTATTGTTTGTAAAATATGTAGCTATGTGTTTTTTGTTGTTTCTCGCTTATTTGCCTTCGGCATACTCAATTTGGCACAGCCATTCATTTGGCCATGAAGAATTGGGGCACGGTGTAGCACATAATTACATCAGCAAATACGGCATTCCGCTGAGATTAAGGTTAAACATTTAAACAAATAAACTTAAAATATTTATTTTTAAATCGATAGCTTTTTTTTTGGAGTAAGACTATGTTCTGTGTATGTCAATTAGCACACCTCTTAAGTGATGGTCAGCTGGATGACCTCAAATGGCGCCCGAAGCGACAGTCCAAATTGAACGGAGGTCAAATGACCAATTCCTCGGCAGAGCAAAATTGTTCAGATGAGAATTACATTTTGACCACCCTGTTGAAGGATTACGATAAATTTCGGATACCCGGCGGTGGAAATGTTCGCGTGGAGGTGGAAGTGAGTTAGAAATTTTAAATTAATGAAGCAACCTTAAAATAGTAAGTAAAATGAAATTGAAAATACAAAATTTAATCGAAATTGAAAAAAAGAAACGCCATTCAATTTTTATATCAATTTCAGGAAAGACAAATTTGCCAAACGTTGTGTGGGTGGTTGCGACGGTGCCGTTAGGCACCGCCAGGAAATTTGAAAAGTTTTTTGTGCGATTTTATCATAGAAATTGTCCCAAAATATTTTTTTCTACCATTTTATTTTAAAATTCGCCCCCTAACTTTTGAAATATTTCGATTTGAATGCCGCCCAAATTTAGCATTTTCTTAAGCAAAATTGCCATAAAATTAGATTAAAATAAATTGAAAGAGTTTTATTGAATTTAATAAGCAAATTGAAGCCTGAAATTCAAAAACCGAGGTTTTTCTCGACCCAAACTCGGACTCGAAAAATTTTTCCCCGACCCGAAAACCGAAATTTTTTCGGCCCGGAGCAACATTGACTCAAATAAATAGCTTGATTATTAAGGTAAATTAAAATTCGACAATGCATAGATTATAATAAAAATTTGACAGATTTGGGTGCAGGAAGTGTCTAAAATCATTGAGATCACTAGCGAATTTGAGTTGGACATTTATGTGACCGAAATTTGGACCGACCCTTTGCTCGCCTTTGCTCATCTGAACCCATGCAAAAAGTGGGTCCAAAAAAACAATTAATTACCCACATCTAATTACATATCACTTTAAGAAACATTTCCGTGGACGGCCCGCGAGTGCTGCCCCAAATTTGGAATCCATTAGGCTGTTTCGTGAATAGTAAGGTAGTGCTAATTGAATCAGGGTGGCGATCTCAGTACATCAAAAAGGCGGCGCCAGCCCCCAAAAAGGCGGCAAAAAGGCGGCACCAGCCCTCAAAAAGGCGGCAAAAAAGGCGGCAAAAAAGGCGGCATTTTAAAAAAACGCGTATAAATAGGGAAAAAAATTGTCTGAATAGCTTTATTCTGCATATTTCTCGCTAGTTTTCACTTTGTTGAGCAAATCGTGATCGGAAATAAAGAGTTTGTAAGCCTGACCCAATCAAAATCAGAAGTGAAAAGTTTCCTGAGGTGGACATTTGGGATCCTTGAAATTTGGGTCCATTTTTGCCAAATCAATTATATCAGGATTGGGGAAAGTGCGGTGGTGCCGATAGGCGCCACCGGAAAATTTTTTGAAAAATTAAGTGGATTTGTTAACAAAATTTGTTCTAATTTCTTAGTTTCTTTCGCGCTCAGTTTGCTTCTGGCAGTATTTTTGTAAGGATGAGCGGTGCCGGTAGGCACCGCCGAGAAAAATTTGAAAAAAATAGTGATATTTTAAGGGAAACGAAGACAAAAATTGAAATATTTGAAACCTAAAAACGCGAAAACAAGACGCCAATTTAAAATATTTCATATATTTATCGAATTCCTTATAAAATTCGGAAAAAACTCAAAAAGGCGGCAAAAGGCGGCAAAACTAAAAAAGGCGGCAAAAAGGCGGCGGCCGGGTCAAAAAGGCGGCAAATGCCGCCCAAAGGCGGTATTATCGCCACCCTGAATTGAATGGTTTTTCGTTTTTATAATATGTCATCCTTTTAGGATGCCTTTGTCCATAAAAGCCCCTTTGGCAACATTTTTTTGCAATTGTATGTTTTGAATTATCAATTTCATGAATGTTTTCTATTGTTCATATTTTTAGATACGACAATGGTTCTGTCTGGCACAATTACCGGTCAAAATTAAGCCTAATTATTTGCTAGATTTTTTTAAAGTTAAACTAAAATTTAGAATTAAATTGACGGGACCTTGTGCCAACACTTTCAACCGTTTTCCCATTGACCAGCAAAGGCATGTACTAAAGATCTCATTGTTAAAAAAAGGTTCAACCACTCGACATAGTTCGAGATCGAACCTAAAAAAAATTAGGATATTTTTTCTTTCATTCGGATCTCTCTGTTAAGCCGGATTATCCGCATAGATAAAGCATAATATGTTGGCAAATTGAGAAATGAATGATAACATTTATTCAATCATAATAAATTTAAGGTGCATGCTTTTCTACGAATCGTTTAACCATAATTATGTAATTATTTCTTTTATTTTATTTATTTTTAAGAAATTAAATAAACACTTTTTTGTTATTGATCGTACATGTTTCATTAACAATTTCCAAGGATCAAGTGCAAATGGAATGGACAATGAACCCAATTTTGTTGCTCAAAGAGAACATCACACTTCCTGACTATGTTCTGGTCGATCACAAAGCTTCGAGCGTTAAGCGGGTACTGGATTGGGCAGACCCTCCAAATTTCGAAAATTGGCACCGAAAATTGGGCGCCGACTTCATTAGGGCACGCACGTACACCTATTTTTGCGCATATGCAATAAACGAAACAATTTTTGGGAAAATTTTAAGACATAGTAAAAAAGCGCGACATTACCTAGGAACATATTCATCAGGATATTTGAAACCTTTTAATGTTTTTCGATTTTTGCACTAAAAAAACCATAACAATCGCTCTAGACATCAATAGTAAAAAAAGCAGTCCTTGTTTTAAAGTGGTGCAATTCTTCGATGCTAGTTTGTGCATGAACCAATGAATTCATTTTTAGCTTTATCCCCCGGGGGTTTGGAATGAATTGGTGGCAACATTCACTTTCCAACGACTCTACGGCTTTTACATTTTGCAAGTTTGGCACTTTTTTGGGTGCACTTGCACAAATATGGATACAATATAAAAAAAAGAAGAAAAGTTCTCAATTTTTGGTATACATTCCGACCTACATTTCCGTTTGCATGAGCTGGATATCATTCTATTTGGGCAAGGACAACATTCCGTCAAGGACAATGATCGGGGTAAGGTACAAATTTCTTGGGACAGATATTAAAAATTGGAAATGACTGCAAATTTTGAACAACAACTCAGGGCGAGAGCAGTATTTAATTTTTTTTTGTCATTAATATAAAATTAAAAACTGAATTTGTCGTTTGGGCTCTATTAACCTCAAATTTTTGGCCATAATGTTTTTCTTAGTCATTTTGTGATTGTCTTTTAAAACATTTTTTAATCGTTTAGCATTCATTAGCAAATAGACATAAATTTTTCTTTTCAGGTCAATTCTCTACTTTCATTAACTTACCAATTTGGCTCTGTTGTGGCCAATTTGCCAAAAACAAGCGATATCAAAGCAATTGATGTGATGATTTTGATGGCGATGGGCTTCATATTTTCTTCACTAATAGAGTAAAAATATTTATTTATAATGAATTTTTAATTTTTTTTAAGACTCGCAATTGTCGGTTTTCTTGTCAGCAATAAATCGAAAAAACAGCTTGTTTCGTAATAAAAACAAATATTAATTTCTATAGACAAATCAATTAAAAAAAAGTAACTTAAAGGCACAAATGTTCGTCACAAACTTTCATTTGCTGGAAATGTCCTGATCAAGCGGCCAAAAAAATTGACAAATATTCGATGATTATTTTTCCTGTCTGTTTTATAGTGTTTAACATTTGGTACTGGTTCATCTTCATGGGGTAAGTGAGAGATATAGCGGAAGGCCTTTTTAAAATTGAATTTTAATTTTTTTTTAATTTAGCCGTTTACGATGAAGCTATGCTATGAAGTTAATTATTCTTTTACAAGTAATTTAAAATTTGTTTCATAATGCAATTTTTAAAATGTCAATTAAAATCCTTTATTTTTAATGTACAAATGAACCCCATAAATAAGAAATAAATTCGAACGGAAATAAATCATTTTACCATTGATTTCCGTTTTATTTTTCCGTCGCCACTGGCATTTGTTGTTGTGTTGCGGCCAACGTCACGTCAAGTCCCATCAGAAAGCATGCCACTGTGCTTTGTGCCATTCGTCGTTGCAGAATGGCACGGCCGAAGGCGGACAAGTACGATTCGTTGGCATGCGTTTGCAGGTCCATCAGGTAGACCGTAATGAACATGGAGATCTAAGCGTGCCATCATCATCAAAAAATGAATCTGCATGCCGCCCCTCGCATTTCCCCACCGGCGTTTTGTCCATGACACTGTTTTGCAGTTCTGTTGGGATGAACTGCCTGGCATCGTCCAGTTCCGGCGTGCACATCTCAGTCTCAATGTCGTATAGCCCGGGCTGCATCACTTCACATTTGCACTGCTCCTCCAATGACTCGGCTGAAGCCGCACCCGACCCGCGCGACACTTTTGCCGCCTCTGACACGGATACTTTGGCCTGTTGGCTGCGCATTTGACGACAAAAATCGCAGAACATGCTGCAAAGGGGCATTTGTTGCAATAGATATGCTGTTAGATTATGAAACTTGCCAAGACCCTTCGGCTTTGGCACACGGGCACTGGTTCACTTTGTCGTCAATTTTCTTTGTACACGGAAGTGTTGGATTGTTTGGGTCAGGTGTGCCGCCGATTCGCATTTCCACTTCGGCCAGCAAATTTCGTATTGGTCGAAGAATTTCGACACCCTCCGCCTTGATTTTAACGCAGCCAGGGATCACCGGGTTTTTCGGCACTAGACGAATCTTTTCCGGATTAAACCGTATCAGAGGTCGATACTTGCTCAGCTCGATGCCCCTTCTGGAGAGGTAAACTGAAAGAGGGAAACCCCTTAAAACAACAAAAAGTTTTGTGTCAATAAATTGCTGACTTGGACTGCATGCGCCGGACACCCGAATGTCCACCTCGGCACGCTCATCCGTTAGAACATGGCCACAAAAAAAGGCCAAAACAATCAATTGCAAGGTGACTCTGCGTAAGCAGTGCCAACAACAAAAAAGTCTGCTACTGCTGCTGGTCAACAACATCAACCTTATTTGTATGTGTAGTTCGAGTGGCTCTCCGCTTGCGATCGATCGGACAACGAATGAGCGAGGCGGGCGATTTGGGGATGGAGGAGTGAATGAATGCGCTTTTTGTTTCCGTTCTTAGCAGGGGAGGGGAGGGGTAGACGCTTTTTTGGGATTGGTGAACGATAAAGGTGTCGTATGTTGGAGAGATATTTGGTTGGATAAATGGGTTGATCAGTGCTGAATGAGGAGGTTGGACGGCTGATGAACTGAACGGTCAAAGTGATCAGTCTTATGCTGATTGGGATGCAATATGCTCGTCCTGATCGAAAATGGTAATGATCTTCAAACAATTGCCACCCTAATCTCTACCAGCAGCAGGATGTTGCACGATATAAAAACCACCACCCGCCCCCCACACAACCGCGCAGCCGCGTATCGTCGTCAATGATCAATACCATAATATAAATTCATTTCTATTCAACCAGCCATCATCGAACAAAATTTATTTGGGAAGGCGCGCTGATCCATGACGAATTTTGGGTGCATAAAGTGTGGGCGCATAGGAGCGGCATATTAACATCACGCGAGTTGGGTAAAATCGCTCCAAACCCTATTTTTTCATGTCCGCGATGGATAAGAACAAAAATGGGATGCATACAGACCAGGGATGGTACCGGATGACGAAAATGAAAGTCTGAAATTACGGACCCCAAAAAGTCCGATTTTCCAGTCGATAATCCTTAAAATTTCTCAAATTTTGCCTCGCTTTTCAAGATGTTAGGCGGATTTATTAGAGTTAGAGTGGCGAAGTTTTTTTTATTATTTTTTCAAAAAATGTCCAAAAATTAGAAGGTTTGGTACTATTAAAAAATTCCGGATTGGTCGAAATCCGGAACTGGAATTCCGTACCCTAAAAGGTCCGGAAATCCGGTGGGTCCGGAAATCCGGTGCCATCCCCGATACAAATGGATATCGACCACACATTAACTCTTGCCGCAAAAATATCTCTGTTTAGTGTTGACCATATGATGGATAGGGAGCATTTGGTTTAGGCTGGCCAAAGCCGTCGGATCCGTCCTGAAACCATACAATGAAAACCTATTACCCAGGTTTCCTTTTTGTTTTGTTTTTGTACCCCCCCACCCTCTCTCTTCCTCTCTCTCTACCTGGTACCATTGCGGTGCGTTGGCAACGTTCGCTTGGGACAACGGAGCAGACGGATACGGCACCGTCGAAGAACCGCTAACACCAAGAGATGGCGAGAAGCCCACCGGCGGAGGCGCAGAACTTCTATATGGTTCGGCTGGCAAAGGGTATTGCGGTTGGGCCATAGACGGGGCAGCAGCAAATGGTGCAGGGGCCCATGGTTGTACTGTAAAGTACACGCCAAAATGTGCATATGGTCGGTCGGACATGATTACATCAGTGTTGGGTCAGTAAAAACCAAAGATTTTTTTCGGCCCGAATTTCCGGCCTGCGGCTTATAGTTTGAAAATTATTTTAGAGTGAATGATTCGAGCCTAGAGACTAAGTTTTTGCCGGCGGTTGCACAGATTACTTAAGACGAAGGGCGGGAGTGAAAATCCGGCGATTCTGATAGGCACCGAAAGAGAACTTTCTTATAAATTATTAAGAAATTGTCCTAAATTGCTCGGCGATTGCTGTTAGGGGGAGGGATGTCCGGTACCCCTTTGTCCAACGGTACGCCCTTGTTCAGTAGTCCCATCCGAGTTGCAGACCTGGGGCTGGTGGTTGTACCATGTTCACCAAATTAATACGATGCAGCACAACATCACCATTGACCTCCAATGAACGGACCATATCTGGCGATAGACGGTGCTCAAATTGCGCGCATTCTTTGTCATTGACATTGATCACATAATGGGAATGATGGCACACAATGCGCAAACGAAAGGCTTCCCCAACGGTGAATCTGAAAAGTATTTAGTTCTGAATCATCCTATCTTCTCTAATAGAAACTCCGGGTTTTCTATTTTCTTATGGGTTGTTTTTTTGGTGAGGGGCTTAATAAATAGAAGAGTAGGGGCTTCTATTCAAGGGTCGTAAAACGAAAGGGAACCTCTGTTAGAGGAATACGCTAACTCATGTAAATTTACTTTTTCCCCAGCAAAAGAAAGGAAAATTTGCCAAATTCCCCCCTCCCCCCCCCCCAGGAAAGCTTGTAGGCTACCAGACATTTGAGGACGGACATTTGCGGACGGACATTTGCGGACAGATATTTGTGGACGGAGACAGACATTTGTGGACGGACATTTGCGGACAGACATTTTCGGACGGACATTTGCGGACGGACATTTGCGGACGGAATGAAGGAAATGTAATAAAATGGAAAACCTGACAGCGCAAGCCGTCAAAATTTTCAATAAAATGTTAGGCCCTTATCCGTAGACATTGCACACAAGCAAAGCATTAGTAAAAGGGCCAATGAACACATCAAACGAGCAAAGGCTGATAAAAATGGAATGTCGGCTTTTTTTTTCTGCGCAATCAAAAATCCGATCAGAAAATTTGTTTTATTGAATGTATAAGTTGAACAAATTTTTCAAAGCCTGTTAAGCCTTGGACAACCATAAATTAAAAATTATATTTTTTAAATAATAATTAAATTACTCTTATTATGCTTACAAATAATGCTTTGCTTGTGTGCAATGTCTACGGATAAGGGCCTAACATTTTATTGAAAGTTTTGACGGCCTGCTTTGTCAGGTTTTCCATTTTTATCACAAAAAAAAATTTTCCTTCATTCCGTTCGCAAATGTCCGTCCGCAAATGTTTGTCCGCAAATGTCTGGACGCGTGTAGTATTTCACCTGTTTCGGTGGCGTTCCTCCCTTTGCCAGCCGGCATAGCTGCGGTTGTTCAGCACAATTGTGTTCTCCATGAATTTGAAGCGCGGGTTGATGTGCAGCACAACATCGTCCCCACGGCCATTCAGATTAACCGCAAATTGTTTCTGCTGGCCAAAATCACTTCAGAGCCAATTTGCATTCCGTACTCAATTGGCCAACGGAAGGGCATCGGCTGATGTGCATTGGGAACGAATAAAACATGTGAGAAAATATTTGATTATTTACCGGATTTTCAACCGTTTGATCAGTCGCCATAATTTTGTTAATTCGTTAAAACAGTTTTGTACCTGAAATTAATTAAAAAATATATAACTGAATTTGATTAAAAGATAAGGAAAATCTTAAATATTTCTCAACAGTATTTTAATCGATAATTGGCTATATAAGCTGGATTATCGATCCTTTTTGGTAATTTATAAAATGTTATTTTGTATTCAAATGTTTTTAAAAGAAGCGAGGAATTACAGATGCAATTAGAAAAACGAAAAAATATTCCTTTCTATGAATATGTCAATATCAACAAAATATTTATATGGAATAAATTGAAGATGCAAAGAATACAATTGTTTGCTCATTTGCTGTTTATTTCCTTCCCACTTCTATGAAGGAGGAATGATAAACAACGACGACCACATTAATGATGACTCATCAAATTAATGGAAAAGCATATGAAAATCAATTGGTTTGAGATTATTAAAAATCGAATAAAATTTATTTAGAACGCATTTTCATGAAAAAATTGGTAACTTAACTACAATTTTTATCATTAAATTCAACGTCTCCGTGTGCCATCCTCGAAGAAAACACCTCCGTCGATAGCGCAGTACTTAGGACAAATACCTTTCTCACCCGGTAACCCGGGCGCGCCTGGGGGACCCGGAGGACCAGAAAGTCCTGTAAATAAAGAAAATATTAAAAAAATATTCGGAATTTAACCGTCGCTTCCAGGCTGTCCATCTGGTCCCGGAGGTCCCTTTGGTCCGGCTGGGCCAGGCGCTCCGTCACTGCCCGGCAAGCCGGGTGGCCCTGGCGGCCCGGGTAGTCCAGAGTCCCCTGAGAATTGGTAAATGCTTATAACATTAGCAAATTATGTACCTGGTGGACCAGGCTCGCCAGGCACAATTGGTTCACTATATGCTGGAACTCCGGGTTCTTAAGATAAATATTATATTTTAGCCGCATATAAACCCATCCCCATTTATACCTCCGGGGGGTCCGGGTTGACCGGGTTCTCCAGGGGGACCTAAAAAATAATTTGCAAAATTAATGCCTATGTTTTTCGGTAGGCTTCACCAGGCGGCCCTTTAGGTCCGGGTTCCCCGGGCTGCGCATCGCGCCCTGGACTGCCAGGCATCCCTGGCGTGCCAGGGTCGCCTGGAGGGCCTGGAGGACCCTGAGGTCCTGGTGGGCCTTGCGGGCACGGCTTGCAGGGGGGCTGGAAATGAATTAAAAATTATATTGTAGAAAAGAGATAACCGGTGTAATAGGCTCGCATGGTTGCATTGGCGGACGTCCGGGGTTTCCTGTTGATGTGTTCAAAATCATCGCTCATTCTTATTGATAAATCCTTCTGACAGATAATTTACCTGGGAGACCGGGCGCTCCAGGCTTTCCAGGCCGTCCTGGTCTTCCCGGTGTTCCTGTTGAGCAATTAAGGTTAAATTATCAATAAAGTTTTGTTCACCCGAAGGTCCTTGTGGTCCCGGAAGACAGCATGACTCGCAATCTGCGGAAGAGTCACCGGCTACGGCACTACCGCCGCCGGCCTCATAACCAGCCTGGCGGCGTTGTATCCGCCTCAATGTTGCATTGTTCGGTGAGGTGCCCTGTGACACTTTTCGAAGTTGACTGACTTCTTGCCAAATGTCGTGGGCCGAACCCTAAGGCTTTTTAATTTAAGCGAAAAGCAAAAAATCGTAACAGTTCTTTGCACCTAGCCAAAACTTGATTGTTCTCTTAAGGTCAAATTATCAAACATGAAATTTTTGCTGCCTCCCACTTTGCAATAGCTGAGTTCGTTTTGCGTCTGGTGGCGAACAGTACGCACATAAGTGTAGACCATAGGCAACGTAATGCAAACGGACAACACCGCGACAACGGAAAATGTGACGGCGGAATAAGCCACAAAACGATATGCTTTGATCCGATTCTCCAAATCCAACAAATTGTCAGTCATGGCAAAAATTCCAAAGATAAAATGTAAATAAAATATCCATATTTCGGTTTCCCCGTTCCTCCAGTTAAAAACTGCTCTAATACATAATCGGTCAATGGACCTACCTATATACCTAAATTGATATCAAAATATCTATTAGGGTAATTTCCTAATAAATTTAGGGTATTTTTATAATAAGCTTATAACAGAAAAGTCGGAAGGACGAAAGAGCCTAGAAAATGAATAACCGGGGACGACAATTTGGAAGGGGGGGGGGGCGTCTAATTACATGAGAGAGGGGGAATGGGAAAGACATTCCTTCTAGACCGAATAAAATCTCCCTCCCCGACGAAGGAGGCTTTTGAAGAGAAAAAGCATGAATGAAGGCTGCACCATGAATCGACCGACAGAGGAAGAAACCTCTACTTAGATGCTTTAAGGCGCTGTTGGATGAGAGGCAAATTAAATTTGGGATTGATCAGCAGAAGAGACGATGGAAAGAGATGGTGAAAATGGAAGCGGATAACAAAGAAAATAGTCCGAAGAATCGGGCGACAGAGATGGGAAAACAGCGATTTTGCTTGAAATCGCCTTTGAGGAAAATGAATTGGAGGGATTTTCACTTCGTCTCCAGCTGACTCTAACAAAGTAATTTATGGCGAGGAGAGAAGTCCAGTAGATTTGAATCAAAGATTTGGGATGGCATTCGATAAAAGAATACGGCTGTAGGACAAAAGATCCCCCCAGCCAACACGACAAAAGGTCCCCCCCCCCCCAAAAATGTCCCCTTTAGAAAAACGGTCGTATTGACTCAATTTTTTGCTCAACGAGTTTTTGGTAGGGATTGTCAATCATTACACGTAATAACAACAATTTTATTCCGTTGAATTTGCCAATGAAAAGAACAAAAACGCAGCAAAAAATATATGATCGTTTGAAAATGGTACAAAAGAAAAATAAGGTGGCACAATGGATCAGGCATTACTCAGGAACCAGAGTCCGGTCCATAGGACCAAATACAATAGAAAGAATAAAAGTACATCCCAAAATTGCCATTTTTTCCATTTGTTGAGCAAATCGGGATCGGAAATAAAGAGTTGGTAAGCCTGGATACAATCAAAATCAGAAATTTGCGCAATGAAGATTTGGCCGTATTCGTAGTGGCCGTTGCACCAAATGTCGGGTCCGGGTTTACCTGCCCTTTACCGAACCCCGGCTGATTTTACTTTCGACCTTTCCCGGCGAGATGACAGGAAAAGTTTATTGTCGCGGGCAATTAAATACAATTGTGAAAAATGATGATAAGCGCAAATTGGTGAGAACAGCGAGGAGAAGAAGCGATCGGAAAGCGGATGCGAAGACGGAATTGAAAAAGGAATGGAAAAAGAAGGAATGAACATAAGCCATTGGTGGGGGACGGAATCGACCCTTTGCCCCCGTTATCCCCGGTGGGTGGGAATGAAAATATGTGAAAAGATGGCTTTATAAGATAAGTGATATGCAACAATTGATCGAATGGCGAGAAATGAAGTAATTGGAAATGGATTAAATGAAATAAATAATTAAATTAAATAATAAATGAGTAAATAATCAATTTTTGTTATTGTTGGTCCTAGTGGACACACACCATAGCCGTGGCGATAGGACAATTTTAAAAATTATCAATGTTGGCTTACGGGGAACTGGACACTTCCGGACCGCCAACTCCGGACCAAGCCAACTCCGGACCGCCAACTCCGGACGGCCATCACTCCTAGTTGAGCTAGCGAAACCAGATTACGTGCACTCTGCCTAATTTTTTCTCCTCTTTCTAATGGCACAAACTCCACGGCAATAGGACAATTTTGAAAAATCCATGCTTTAGTCTACGGATCATAGTTCGAGACCCAGTGGAAACAGATACCTTATTCCAGCAGAAAAATGCTCGTCCACGTTGATTCATCGTCTAGTGTAAAGAAAGACGAAATAAAATAATTTTTAAAATTTCCCTTACTCCCCTCCATGGCCCGACCCGTTAGACCCCCGAAAATTGTTAGGCTTATACTCTTTTGGCCATATCTATACTCCTAGTTGAGCT
>JAKKIK010002108.1:0-12621 GCA_024500135.1 Heterodera carotae
AATAAATGTCATATTCGTAATCAGCGCCCTAAATTACCCTAGAATCGACTTTTTATTTAAAAGTTTCAGGGGGGGTCGCAAAAGGGATAAGTACCCCTTTTTGGTTCCGGATTCCGTACTTTTTTCGAAAAATTCCGGAATTTTTAATAGTACCCGGGGGTGGTATTAGAGGAAATAGTATAATTTTTCAAAAAATAGGTGAGATTTTAAGCGTTGTTTGTCTGCAAATTGACCAAAATCTCAAATTTTGGTTCCAGAGTCCCGGGCTTATTTTCGGCATCCGATTCATCCCTGATAAATATGCTATTAATTCTTGTCATTCCATTCATCCATAAAAAGAAGAAAACAAAATAATCTATAAACAGGTTTCCTTTACTTTTCTGCATTTGGTGCCCCTGCCACACTACGGAAAAGGGACAGCGCTAAAGGGGACGAATATGGGGAACAGAGTAAAAAAAGTTTTGTATGTTGGTTTAATGTACGAGAAATAATTATCAATTTTCTTTGTTCATTGTTTGAGTTCACCTTTCGACTGATACAATGAAAAACATAAAATGTCTTTTTAATAATAATAATACATATACATTTATATACACTAAATACAAAGGTTAGAATCTACATTTTTAAATAGTCAGACAATCAAAATATTCTGAAGAAATGAAAAACAAAATATTCTGAAGAAATGAAAAATTTAGTTTTATTGTGTTGAGGGCTAAATTGCATGGTTGATATGTTTGTTTCCTATACGAAACCTAAAAATAGAAAATGCTTGTTATAAATATGGATAGAAATAATTAATAAAGTATAATAATTTGCACACCGAATTGCACTTTTACACAATTCTGATCATTTTGTCGGTCGATCACTGATCGTCTAGGTCCATGCCATTGTCCTCATCCGCTTCTCGATGCCTTCCACCTGCCGGTTCAAATCGAACACCCGTCTTTGTACACAGCTTGGAACAGGAGCTGCTAATAAGGCGGCGATTTCTGTTTGCTGTGGTCAATTGCTGCTGTTGCTGCATGTTGCCTCTGCCAAAGGGCGGTCTCATGGCACTGTTAAAGAAAGAATTGCATCAATTTCCATTCAAAATTCGGCATATTGTGTACTGCTCGATGCTGCTGCTGTTCACTCGGTCTCTGATCGCCGGGCGCCGTGGCACGCACTCACTGGAACTGCTACTGGTGCTACAAACACTGCTTGTGTCCGTCGTCGGCTGTCGATATATTTGCGTGAAGAAACTGTTGCCAGCAGAGCAAGGCGATACCGTAGTGGCACAACCGCCGCCGGGCCCGTTACAGTATGACGCAACGCCGTAAGTGCGCTCGGGTTGATGGTGTAGCAGAAACTCGCGAGTAGTTTTCAAGCTTGATCGGCGAGAATCTACACTGCCTATGCCACTATCCATGCTGACAATGCCAGGGCTATTCGTTGCCGGGGTTTGTGGCAATTCGAACCCTAACAGTAACTTTAAGTTTATTTGTTTATTTTTACGATACCCTACCGGCATTTGATGTCGGTGCCGGGCTGACACCGGGAGGCATTGACACCTTTCGAATATGCCTCGCGAGCTCCTCCAGTTGGCTGATCACCGACCCAACCAACGTCTCGCCGCCTGCGTCCGACTCCGCGTCCGAATCGTCCGACCCATTTTCGTCGTCGCTGCCGGACGAACTTCCGCTGGATGAATGGCGTGGACTGCCCAAACTTTTGCTGTGTTTGCGTTGGGGACATTGCAGCGAATTTGTTGCTGTTGTGCTATTTTGTTGGCTGATCGACGATGTAGAGGTGGAAGAGGAAGAAGGACATTGCATGTTGTGCAGGTGATGATCATTGGGATGACTGTTGAAAGGCAAATAATAAGATTTATTACTATATTTCTGAAAACAAAACTTTCGGGGCTCTATTTAGGTGGGAAATTCTATGTTGCAATCTCGCTCCAGATCAAGCCGCCCATAACCAGGTGGGAGCAAAGGGGGAATCCCTCCCCCCCCCCGAAATGGAAAAAAAATTTCTCCAGCAAAAGGAAGGAAAATTTGAAGAAATTTGCTAATTTCAGACAAATTCCCCCTCCCAGAAACCAATCAATTTCCGTCCCCCTCCACGAAAATTTTTTCAGGTTACGGGCTTGATCCAGATGGAGGCTCTATTTTAGGGTGGGGATTTATTTTGCTTTTTCGAAAATATAGTTAAGTTGAGGAAATTTAAAGATTTGTTTTTCAGCAGCTCACATAATCTGTTCCGCAATTTCGAGCAGTTCTTCCCTTATCTCCTCCATGCTGTCGATGGTGCAGCAGCTGTCCTTGTGCTTGCTGAGTCCGACCTTATTCCCGTGCAGCCTTTTCAACTGTTTCGGGGCCGCTTCCTGCTGCACCAAAAGACGGTCCACAATCACACCAAAAGACACCTAAAATAATATTGATATTTAATTTTAAGTTGCTAATGCTATGAGTGACAACTGACAACAAACCATTTTCAAGACGGACAGATTAAACCGTTCAGCAAGCAGAAGCATTTTCTTCACAAATGCCAAATCAGCGGATTCCTTAAGGATAAATATTGAGTATAATTAATAATATAATATTTTTGTTAAATAATTTTATATTTTTGTTAATAAACATTTAAATTACCGCCATCACTTCGGTGCAAATGTATCGTTCGCATTCCCGACGAAGAGCAGGGAATTGGACATGTCTTGAGGCGTCTAATGCCTCCAAAAAATCTTCAAAACATTCGGCCTCTCGTACAATAACCGTATTAAAATAGTGATGTGCAAAAACCTAAAATTTTCCCTTTTTATCTTATTGTAATGTAGTTAATACATTTTGTATTTTCTCCATCAATTCCTTCTCGTCAAATTTGTCTCCAAAATTGTTCGGGTCCTTCGAAAAACGTCCAAAAATTTCTGAACAGCCAAATTGGAAGACGTGTCTGTACAGTGCGTATTTATCAGTCTGAATTGCGACATCAAATTTGAAATGAATGATTGAAGAATGCTTTGAAATGACCTTGAAGTCGAAATGTTCAACATCTGGGACTTGAAGCCGACTTTGGCAAATTTCATCGAAAAAAGTTTGACAAAGTGCCGCCAATTTGTCGCTGAGCGGTGATTGAATGCTGGGCAAATATTGCATCGGTTGGAATAGAGCAGACGGCATTCTGCAAACAAATAAAAATCAATTTAAAAAGATTAATAATAAAGTTTTTAATTTATAAAAAATGTCGGCGGCTTTCTTACTTCATTTGAACCCGTACAATGATCTGCTTCCCAATGTGGTCGTGGATGAACTCGCTGAATTTGCGCTGCTCGTCCCTCATCAGTCGTCCGCCGTTGTTCGACATTTCGTCGCTGATCGGCGACCAACCGCCGCCCTTTGTGTATTCCAAATTGCGCAATGGCATATTGTCGAACAGAACGCTCTCCGAATTGCGGATGGAAATGCTTGAGGAAGAGACATCAATTAAAGAGTATTAAAAAGGCACTTATTATAATTTGTCCGTATTTATTCAATTTTTGGTGTAATGATAATTTGTCCGTATTTATTCAATTTATATTTAAATATAATTGAATGTTTTTTATTTGCATCATCAATCAATCAAATGCCCACTTACTTCCCACCGCACACTTTGACATCCCTCGCGGGCCCCTCTTTGTAGTAGAGCGTTATGTTCACCTTCTTCTGCTGTTGCTGTTCCATCTCCAACTTGTCGTTGTCTTCTCTGCCAGCAGAAGCAAAGTAAAATGAATCCATTGAAGCGTCCTCCTCACTTTGATCGCTAATATCAGGCAAAATGTTCTCCTCGCAGATGCGCAAAAGCCATGTGAATTGGACACCTAAAAAAATTGTAAAACCCTAAATGAAGTTTGTGGATATGAAGCAAAACGTAGAGGATGAAATTATTATATTAAAATGTAATAAATACCAGGCATGATCTTCTAAGGTTTTCAGAGGAGTCTGATTTTTTCTTTTGAAAATATTAAGATCAAACTGCTTTATAATCGAGAAAAGCCAGATTCTTGTCAATCCGAAATCCATAACAAAAGTGTGGGAGGAATACCAAACCGAAAAACCACCCGTTTCAACCAACAGGGGAACAATTCTACAATATTTAAATACAAGATCTGTATAAAACAAATTATAATGTAAAACATTACCATTATAAGCAGTGCAAAATGCAGGACTGACATTCAAAATAGTTGCATATTCGCCAGAACCAACCAATCTGAATGAGATTTTGTTAATGGGCATTTTTGCACAGTAATTATTTTGATTACCGTTCCGTTATTCGTACTGGCCACGTGTAGCGGAAAGTGACCACTTCCTGCTGCAACTGTTCACTGTCAGCAGCAGCTGCCGACAGTTTGCCGTCCTGCTTCAACTTCCGTTGCTGCATTTGCTGCTTTGTCACTGCTGCTACCTGTTGTTGTTGCTGTTGTTGTGGCTGATGTCGATGTTCAACAGCAGCAGCAACTGTTGCCGCTGAGTACTGTTCTGCAATTTTAATCCTCAAGCAGTGACTGCCGTGTCCTGCTGCCCCATGCTGTTGTTCAACGGGGTACTGTACCCGCGAAACAAAAAAGCGCTTTGAACCGCTTGAATTCTGACGTTCAACAACTGTCTGGGATTGGTCTATTTGTGGTTGAGCTAGTAATGGTTGTGTTGCTGCTGATGTCGTTTTCCCTGAATTGTTGCAATGGACAATTGACGAGGTCGCTGTCGAGGCGAGGAGGTTTGGTGAGGTTAATGAACTGAGGTGAGGACGATGAATTGAATTTTCTGGCGATGTTTGACTCGCCATGGAAATTGCTTTCATTTTATCTGAATACATGTACTGCGAAGTCCTCTTCTTTCGTAAATTTATAAAAAAATGCCTAATTTAAAATTAAAAAATTTGGAATTTTAATAAAAATGTGATTATTTATTTTTTTGATATTAGTGTTAATGTGAAAAGATTGTTGCTATTGTATTTAAAAAGGGGCTAACAATGTTAAATTATTTCTTATTTTTCATATGTTAAATTATTTGTTATTTTTCATCTAAAAATATAAACCCGGGCGGTTGTGTTCTTTTGCTTCGCTATTTTCGCCTTTGAAGATATAAGCGCGCTTTTACGTCCATCGTTGGAGATTAACAAAAGCAAACGGATATGTACATAAAACCATGAAAACATTCAATAGAAAGAAAGAATGGGGAGAAGTGACAAGAATATGAAAAATTGCCCCGGGATTAAAGCAAAGAAATGCCAGAAGTAATAAGGCACGGGGATAAATGGCAAAAAAGAATAGACACTTTTAGACAGCCAATTAACGGTTCATGACAAGCAAGGATTATCTTACAAATTTTGCATCTAATATTATGTAAGTGTCACAATGCATTTGGTAGTTGCGTTTATTTTAAGTGTTATAATCTCCTGATCCACAAAATTAACTATAAAAAAGTGTATGCTATCTTTGCATCTTCTAAGTTTCATTTGTTTAATCTCGGATTTGCCAGGATCCTTAATTTATTTATGGGAAATTTTCGCTTTTCTCTTTTGCGTTTTCCAAAAATGGTAAATAATGAAGAAAAAACGAAAAAGAAATGGCCAAGTTATTGGTATGCAAGAAAATGTTTATAAAACACTTATTAATTGGAAAAAATAAAATTAATTGTAAAATTTTTTCGATTACTTAGAATAAAATGATGAACCAACGGAATGATGAATGAATGGTGTGAAGTAAGTGTTAAAAGAGGCAAACAATTACATTTATAACATTTGGCTGAACATAGTGTATGCATTTATTTATGTGTTCGTGTCAAAATTACGGGGTGAGGAAACGAACAATTCAATTCAATTCCATTTCCATTTGCTCCCCCGAGGGCGAACAATTTGCCCGTTGTTGTTGCTCCCCGCCTAAGTCCGTCCGTCCCCGTCGGAATAAAGCGGAAGTCCGGCGGCGGAATATTCCCCGCCCGGCCCCCGCAACAATCTCCGTCCCAGCAGCAAAACGCGGGGAAAAGAAATGCTCAGGGCATGAAAAAGGAGCATAGCATAGAATATTACGTCAGCAGAATTGAATTTTTAAGGGACAAATAAATAAAAATGAAACAAAAAAATGAATGCGTTTAAATCTTTAAAATAAAATACCTAAAAACGAGAATTGAATTGTTTGCTGCGCCCCATCCCGCCGTTGGTCGCCCTCCGCCCGCTCCCCCGCACAAATGTTTGCCATTTTATTCAACCCATCCATCTCCATGGGATACGATGATGATGAGACGGATGATGTGATGATCATCATCATCATCATCATCACTCTTCCGCCATCTTCCGCCACCCCCGCCCCATCCTCCCTCTACCGAGACGACACTGATGCCTTCTCTGATGACTGACTGTTTTCAAAGGCTATTATTTGAGCAGATGTGAAGTATGAATGAATGGGATTGGATGACACATCAAATGGCGCCGCCGGGGCACAAATAATGGGCGGCGATCAACCGTCCGTTTTTCATCACTTCACTTGCCAATTATATTTTTTGGCGGAATCCCAATTCATAAGAGTGTACAATAAAGAGACAATGTCGGAATTTGTAATGCGCAAAAAATGTTGTTTATTGTGGGAATTACAAATAATAGCTTTGTGAATGTTTGTATAAATTAGAAAGGAATTGACAAAAGAAACTATTTAATGAAAATAAGCGTAAATTAATGAAGAAAAGACAAAATGAGACTGATCCACCCACATATATCCTTCAATTATAGTCTGATCATAGTCCGATCAATGAATGAATGATCAGAACTGCCGGTCAAAATTTGATCAGATTTGATCCATATATATATGTACACGTTTGATATATTTGTGATCGTTGAGCTGAATAAATATTTAAATGAGAAGAACAAATCAATTGATCAAAAGTATGCATTTACAATACTAATAAAGAATATAGAATTTGTTGATCAGTCACAAAAGAACTTAATGAGTTTCCCAGTAAGGGCAAACTTTACATTTCAAAACCAAATGATCAATTTTGGACCAAAAACCAAAGAAAAAGTTTAAAGTTCCTGGAATAAACTCCCAAGAGCGACTATAAAAATTAATAAACCAGGACAATTCAGGAATGCCATTAAGGCAATGAGTTCTGAGTGGACAAAACGTTAATTTGTATTTAACTTATTGACTATATTGTTTGCGTATTTTGACAATTGTTTCACTATTATAATTATTTTGTTTTAACTATATTTTATTATTCTTAAGCACTATATAAGTGCACAATGTGCCTTTGGCTTGCATGATAAATTAAATTAAATTAAATTAAACAGTGGTGGGTCGCCTTTATGTGTACATATTATTTTGTAGCTTAAGTCGTTAAAGAAATGCGTAAAAGAAAAGCCAAATGGTATGGAATGGGGCTGTAGTTTATGGACAAAAATATTTATAAATTAATAATGAATGAATGAGTGAAGATGGCACGTGCTTTTTCTTTTCGAGGCACTATTTTTGCTTACTCAAAGGAAGCCACAAAGGCATCGGCGGATCGCCGTCTCCTCCCTCCATGAATCTCGTCCCCCCCCTCCCCCAGGCGCCACCTCCATGAATTCTTTAGCTTAACGTGCGGTGAGTACAATCCCTCCTATTTTGGTACTTTGGAAAATAGCCAAAAAAATCAATGAATGAGTTAAAGATGTCTGCACGGTGATGAGTTGATAATAGAAAAAATGTGAAAGAAAAGCTTTGCTTTAAAAATTGGAAAATGGAGACAAATCACTGATGAGTCAGTCCTTTAAGAGAGATCAATTTCCGCAAATTTATTGCTCTTTCGCAGAGGCGGGTCGGGGTAATCGCATTGTTTCTTAACCAAATTACATATTTAATGAAAAAATCGCCAGCCGAAACAATCGGCGGACGGTGTGACGCGGAAATAGTTTTGTGTGTACGCCGCGAAAATTCCTCGCAGCACAAAATACGCGGAAGAAAGCCCCCGCCCACAGTTGGGAATGTATTTCACGTAATTAGTAAATCCTCTTTTAATTTGAAACATTGAAATTAATTTTAATGCTATTTAAATATGAATATGCATCTTTTGGAAGATTATAATGAATTAATTGTTCTTGAGCTTTTCTGGAATAAGAAAAAAACTATGTAATTGTAATCATGTAGAAAAAAACTCGTTTTGACGTGAAAAGGCTGCATTGCATGTAAAGCGACTGATAAAAGACCATGGAACTGAGTGGAAATGACGCGGAGAGCGAACGATCGAATCGAAAGGGACAAATGCCACCTGCCCCCCCGGCGACAATGATCCCCCCCCCACCCCCCTCCCCCATCCCCTCCCTTCCCTATCTTCCTCTCTCTCCTCCCCCATCTCGCCCCCCCCCCTCCATCCTCCTCTCACCCTCCCCTCCCCATGCCCTTCCCTCTTCTATCCTCTTCCCCATCTTCTCCGCCTCCCGCCCTCCATCCCCCCCGCGCCCCATCCCCTCCCCCCTCCCACATCCCCCGCCCCTTTCCCCACCCCTTCCCACTCCGACTGACTGACTGAGTCAACAGCGGCGGCGGTGGAGCGTGAGCAACCGACCGACAGCCCCACCGCGTCAAGTACATAGAACAATTCACCACCAAACGTCGTCCAACATCTGCTTCTTTCTTTTCCGTTGGGTGGGTGGGTGGTGCTCGCTCGCTCATTAATGGTCGGCTGAAGGGGGAGGGGGGGGAGGGAATTTGGGGTACATTCGGCTGATGAATAAATAAAAACCCGAAAAATATGTACATTTATGTATAAGAAAAACAAAAACAAATTGCACCCAATTAGAAAAAGAATATAGCATTTGTGCAGCGTTTTGTGTTATGTATGTAAAGTAATAAAATAAAAAATCCCAAACAAAAATGAATGAGACAATAAAGGGGCTATTTTATTTGCTTAATTTCTCACAGAGAGAGAATAAATGCTTCAGCAAAGTCAAAGTGCCCCTCCCCCCCCCCCCCCTTTTTTCCATGGGCAGCTTCTGAGAATGTTCACTCATTCATCAAAAAAGAGAAATATTACATGTACAATATGTACATGTGTGTGCAATGAATGAATTCACCTTCTGCTGTCTAAAATAATTAACTTTTTTTTGCCAAATAAGCAATGAAACAGCGCAAATATAAACATTATTTAAATACCATACAATTAATTGTCTAATATATATTAATGCTATGCATAAGGTGCACATTTTATTCGGTAGAGAGAAGTACTTTCACATTATGTTGGACTTTTTGTTTACGTCTTTTCACGCTAAGAATGCAAAAACGGAATAAGACGGGAAAGAGGCGGGAGGGGGTGAAAGTGGGGGGTTGGTGGTGGTGGCATTTCATTAGCCCGGGGGGGAGGGAGGGAATGCTTTTGGCCGGGGGAAGGGAAGGGAAGGGAATGCTTTTGGCCGGGGGAAGGGAAGGGAAGGGAATGCTTTTGGCCGGGGGAAGGGATGGGAAGGGAATGCTTTTGCCCTCCCCGCCGCCATCCCCCTCAAATGCTTCCTTCTTCTTATGCTGAAGAATAAAACGGGCACAATAACAACATTCACAAAAAATTGTTGTTTGTTTACGAGGCGAATGTTTTGGCCCAATGTTTTGTTGTGCCACATATGAATGGATAATGAATGGCATTCATAAACAGCACCAGAAAGTCTTTAGGCGGAACATTTTTTTTTCATTTTATTTGATAAAGTTATTTGGGAGTAAAAAAGGTTCCAAGTATTTTTTTCTTTTCTTTTTTTTGGATAAACCTACCCATTCGAACAAAAATTGTCGTTCGTTTGTAACAGTAAGTTTGAGGATAATGAAGTGGCATACTAAAAAAGGATTTAAGTGCCGGAAGCGTGGAAAACAGAAAAGGGCTACAAATGGCACAAGAAACAGAAAGCGTTAGCCTCGAATGGACAGAATGAAAAAATTGTTACATTAAATAGTAAATGTTATTTTGAGGTGAGTGCTTAGAAAACAAAAAATGGTGATGGATGCCATAATTCCAAGTTTAAAATCTACTTGTTTCAAGTTCAAAAAACAGAAGCGCTTCACTCAGTCGCGCCGCATTTTAATTTTAAAAATTAAAAAAAAAACCAAAATGAAATGAACGAAGGCTTTGTTCAGCTTCGCCGCCATCAGTTAGCTTCATTTCTATTCTAATTCATTCACTTTTTATACATATTTTATTCTGCTGACTGCCGGCGGGGCTTTGGAATGTGTGGGAAAGTGTCTGAAGCGAACGGATTTCATCATTCATCCCATTCCATCCCATTCCATTTATCATATGTACTTCCGATGCATTAAAAATGCATATTTATTTATTTGTGTACATATATATATAATATATATTAATATTGTCCAATTTCCATTTTAAGGTCCCACTTTTGCTCGTTGTTTTTTCTTTTCGCCAGAAAAAGGCAGAAGCAGCCAATCGAATTTGGACATTGAAAGTTTTTACACAAATATTTTAAAAATAAAATATAAAATTTCCAACAAAAATAAATAGGGAAATTAATTCCAAAAGTTAAGGAAAATTTAATATTTGCTAAATTAAAAAGTTTTGATGAGAAAAATAATACGTCATTGGTGGATTATCGTCGTCAGCAGAAAGAATGGTCCAAAATTTTGCATTTTTTTTATGGCGAAACAAATCGCAATAGTGAAGAGAGAAGAAAATAGCAAAAATAGTTTTTATTATTATTATTAAAGTACATTTACATATTAATGAATGAAGTGAATGAATTTCACGTGATTTTCAGCCTGATCATAACACATATTTGGTGAGAGAGCAAAACAAACGTCAAAAAGGTGCACATTATGTAAATAAATGGCAATTAAAGTGAAATGGGCCAAAACATTTAAATTGGCATAAATTGGAAAATTAAAATTAAATATCTTTTAACTTATTTTTTACCTCATTTTGTTAAAGTTTTATTTAAGCAGTTTAATTTTTAAGACAGATGCGTTTAAAGTCCCTCCCAATTCTCCATTTTTTGACGAACATGTGTGCCCAATTTTTCAACTTTTAATGGTGTTTATCTGCTGGATATAGCGGGGGGAGGGGAGGAAGGGGGAGAAATAAATGCGAGAAAAACGGGGGGGAGGGGGAGAAATAAATGCGAGAAAAACGGGGGGGAGGGGGGAGGAAGTCACACACAAAACTTCATTCAGACAACAAAACAGCAGGGGGCCAAGCCGAAGCCGAGGCTAAAGAGCAAATGAACAAACGGCAGAAGAAAAATAAAGCATTGGGAAAATTCGTTCTGCCCGATGGATATGCAATTTATGGGGCACTTTTTGTCTTTTAAATAATGCCTTAGGGTGACTTTTAGGGGAAGGAACGGCCAAATTCCTGAAAAGAAATAAGAGCGAAATATCGAATTGGAATTTTGTTGTCGGAAAATGGAGAAAAAAACCAATTAAAATAGTATGAATTTCATGAAATGTTAGGCAATGTGAATTAAAAATACGTATATAAAAGTAACAGATTTTTATACATTGTTGTTTAATTGAAAGACTGAATTTGTCTTTGAGCTTTAAAAACAAAGGAAGAGCGTAAAAATGCTTTACCTTAAAAAATTTTTAATTTTTTTTCATAGCTTTACATAAACTATAAGAAAATGATTAAAAGCTGAATCTAAAAGTCAAATTAAATCCAAAAGTCAAATTCAATGAATTCCCTCCTCCTCTCTTTCTCTAACTATCTATTTCTTTCACCCACTCTCTCTCTCTCTCTGTTTGTCTATTTATTGGACTTTCAATCCGAGAACAAATAGAACAACTTCGAAGCGAACACTAAGTAAAATCAGGTGGAAGAGTAACAGAAGATTTAGGTCAAGCGGCGAGCGGAGGGTAAATAAACGAAAGATTGAGGCGCGGGATTGACTGGATTTGGTCTCCCTCCCGGCAGAAAACATTTCAGTGAGGCGCTTTCTCGTGATTTTGTTGGATCAAAATTTAAACAACAAAATTGAATTGTTTGTTTGCTGTATATGTTGTACTCACTCCTTATTCTCTCTGAATGATACATTTTATTTGTTTTAGTATTCCATCCCGTCCGAAATAGTATAAATATAATGAAACTGTTTTTAAATCAACGGTGCCATTGACGAATTGGAAGGTCCGTTTATTGACATGATTACATATTTTGTGTTAAATATAACATAAAAATTACTTATGGTTTCAATTGTAGGGAATAAAAATAACTTGAAAATGAAATTCTTTAGACAAAAATTATTTCTTAGACGTATTTACCACAGGAGTGGTGGAACAACTCTTTCCTCTCGCGAAATCTCGCAATTTTTGTACACTCTCGTCTCGCTTTTTGGCAGCGAAAGTGCACCCCAAATGATCGGACTTTTGGGCCAACATTCGCGGGTTGGGTCCCACTGTCTAAAAAACATTTATCGCTATGTTCAAAGTCACTGTTTTTTGCTTTAACTTTCCTTACAAATTAGCAAAACTAGACTACTTGCCAAACAATTTTTGCATAATTATTTGTTTTTTTCTCCATTTTTTCTTAAAAACTCCACTAAATTATTTTGTCCTAAATCTGACCCTTTGACGATAATTTGAAATTCCCTCATTGTCATTTTGTTGTTATATGTTTTCCCAAAAATACTCATGTGTCTCCCCTT
>JAKKIK010002109.1:0-12619 GCA_024500135.1 Heterodera carotae
TTTCACCCCCCCCCCCCCGGCGCTCACTCATCCACTCTCCCCCCGCCAACTTTCGTCCCCTCTCCATCCACCAGCCCATCCGATCCGCCGCTAGCCAATTCAATTCACATTCCTTTTTTTGATTTAAGTAAGTAAACAACGAAGTACACCAGCAGATGTACGTCTGGAAATTTAGACTGATGAATTTATGTCGGAATGAATAAAATATTATTTTTTTTCGATCAGAAAGATGTAAATTAAAGGTTGTTATAGGTATTCATACTTTTTTCGAATTGAAACATTGATATTAATATTTATAATACTAATGGAATAAAATCGCGTTTCGTTTTTTGCGTTTCAAAGACTAATTTGAGCTTACGGGGGGCCCACCCCGAAACCGGGGGAAGGGTTCAGCAACTTTTTGATGCGCATTCAGGAATATAGATTTTTCGCTCCGGTAGACAACTGAGGCCCAGGGACTGAATTGCGGTTTTTCCGCTCAAACGCTCTGAAGAAAACTTTTTTCTGAACCCCAGCAGCGCTTAGTGCTTGGAGAAAGGGCCCTAAGTTGGAATGTCCCTGACATAGTTGGAGAAGAGTGCTAAGTTCTACGATGAAAACTGCGGCCTGTAGCCTCGTGTTGGCGGCTGCTGCTGGGTGGCTGGGAGGTTCGAATCCCACATGGAGTAAATCTTTTTTTTCGTCTCGCTGGAGTTGTATGGGCGCAAAACATTTTTTATCGTATTCCTCGATTTTTTTTTGCATACTTTAAAATATTTCGGTCGGTCTAACCGAAAATTTTGAAAATTTTTATTTCTTTTTGACTGGGGATCTGACTTTTAAAATTCATAACTCGGCTCAAAACTTGCGCAGCGGAATGTAATTATTTTTAAAAAATGCACTGATTTTTTTCTAATTTTTTAAAGCCCTTTTTGAAGTTGTAAATAAAAAGTTTTGAAAATTTTCATTTTTTTGGCTGGGAGTGACTGGAGATGTACAAAATAATTAATGTTAGTAAAAAAAAATGTTTTTTATAGCTTTATCGCAGTTTTTCATTGCTTTCTCTTGATTAGAATGCAATATCAAATAATTGGGGACATTTTCATTTATTTTATACTTCTCAACAAAATAAATTTTTGTCCAAAAAAGCATTTAATTTTGTGACGTTTTTGATATTTTTTCGACCAACTCAATTAAGTTTGAAGTAAATTTATACTACTTTCGTCGAACTGGTATCCTGTTCGGAGCGATCATGAAACCAATATCTGAACTTGCTGATGAAGAATTGAAAGCGGAATTGTCATCGTTTGGGTTTATGGCAGGTCCAATAACGGATACAACTCGGGGCATCCTCCAGAAAAAGTTGAATTCTTTTCGCAATGGTTCTGCGGGTGCTTTATCGAAGACAAAATTGTCTGGGAAAAAGGCGAGGATGGAAACGACGGACAATTCAACTACGACAAAATCCAAAGAGTAATGGCCAATTGTTTGAAAAGTATTGCAAACAGCTGCAGCTTATTCTATTTTTTCAGAAATAAGCCTGATTCTCCTCGGTTTGGTGCCAATTCATCATTTATCATCAACGACTCTGACATCTCGTCGAATTCCCTCAAAACTGGTTCTGCAGCCGCCGTTAAGAATCGAACGCCTACTCCACCGAGAAAGCAGACAAGCATTGTCCGAACTCCTCTTCGACAGCAAGCGATTTCAGGGCTTGACCCTGGAATTGGACGAAGCGTACCAAGTGGAGGCGTACTTGGCACTTCGTCATCCTCAGGATCGGGAGGTTTTAAACATATCCGGTTTTATTTTTTAATAATCCTGGGACACTGCAATAGGTTCGATCCGATACTCGCGCAGCAGTTTTGGCACAGGGCGTACTGAAATAATTTCGCCGCTTGATTCATTTCGACGTTATGGCTCGGGTACAACTTTTGAGACTAATTTTGGAAAAGACGAGGAAGATGAAGAAGAGGATGACGATCACACTGAGTCTTCGCGTATTTTATCACCATCAAATCGTTTCTCTTCGCATGGAAACGGACCATACGACGGGAGCGTAAAAAAGGCGTCGCCTGTGGAGAAATTCAAAAGATTGGCTTGGGGTTTCTTCTCGCGACCGCTTGGGACTTCGACGCCGTGTTCTGATGTAATTTCTTCTATACTTCTTTTTGTTCCGATGCAAATAGCCTTTTTAGACCGGCAACAAATACGTTGGGTACGCGTCCAGCAAATACAAACGCCACTTGCCCGCTTCTTTCGAATCGGGGGCTGTTCGATTCTTCGATCCGAAGAAAATTTCTCCGGACATTTCACGTTGGATTTCCCACGCGCTTGTTGCATTTTTCGGGCTTCTGTTCTTCACTTATATAGCAAAAGCGCACCCCGAGGTGGTCTCCAACGGATTTTCGGTTACTGCTGGTAATTTAAAGCATCCGAGGCGTTCATTTGGATAAGCGACAATATTTTAGGACTATTTCTTTTTTCCTTCTTAGTTATTTGTTCAATAGGCGGGTATTAGGCAGCTAAACTTTTTTCAAAATTAAGGTTGGGCGTGTTGGTGTTTTCGAGTCATTCATTTTTAGATTTTACCATGTCCACCTTCCGTTTTCTTTACAATTATGCCATCATCCCAATCGTCGCATTTTTCGTCGGTTTGTTTTGCCTTTTATTATTATTTTGCTTATTTTCATTATTTCAGTCGGACTTATCATTTTTGGCGTCTACAAATTGACTGCTTATCGTAATTACCAAAAGTCGGAAGAGAGCAGGAAGCTGATGTTATTGGTGGAACGCATAACGGACATCATTTACGAGTCGGGCACTTCAGGCGTGGCCGAACCGCACGTGCGCGACATGATTATGCCACCGACAAAGTGAGAACTGTCCGCAACAATTTGTCAAATTTGAAACCAACCTCAAATAAAGCAACTAACTCTAGGCGTTCGGAAGTGGAAGGCAAGCGTTGGCAGGAAGCGGCGCGTTTCATTAACAACGAGGACTCGCGAATTCGAACAGAAATTCGTCTGATAAATGGGACGGAGTGCAATGTGTGGATTTGGGTCGGGGCAGGCAAACAGCGTTGGCAGGGAACCGGTAATTGAATGAATGAGAGGGAAGAGAGAGAGAGAGGTCATAGAACGCATCAAAAGCCGGCCGCAAAAGGAAAGGGAGGGACTCAACCAAACAAATCGCTTCTGTTTGATACTCATTTGCCTTCTCATACTCATTGAACTTTTAAGGAACGTAGCCCCAGAAGCTAAAATGTTTTCAAAATTGTCTTCTTTTTCGATTTTTTTTTTGCCGCCGGCTACGGGCCTTTAATCTCGATACATTTAATTCAATATTATGTTTTAAATGATGCGTTGTCTTTTCTGCGGAATAAATCAATTTCACAAAATTTGTCGAAAGCTTCAGCTGTTCTCGAGGGGTCGCCCATGGCTCGGATCCCTGAACAGGCTTTGACACGCTGCTTGAAATTACGTGGTGTTAGTTTTTCTGCAAAGTGAGCACTTCATATTTTGGGCTTATGGGATTTAAACAGCTAAACCCATTATCATAGCTTGGCCGAGAGAGAATCCATTCGAAGGGAACTTTTGTCCAAATTGCGACCAATCGTCCCCAAACACATTGGGTTCGTTGGTGGAGCGGAAAGCGTTATTTACATTATGTTGAAGGTGGGTGGGATGCGGTTGTTGCAGGGCAATAGTGAGCTTGCGAGCGAAATTCTAAGTTTATATGATTTTCCAGAGTGTTTAAACATTTTTCCGGTAATTGGCGGATTTAGAGTTTTTTAAAGTGATTTTGAATCGGGAAAGTACGACCAATACCTAACAAAAAATTGCCTGGTTTCCGTGCCCTTTTGGCGGGTTTTGTGAAGTTGTGTGCAACATACGATGAAAAAGCATAGACAAAAAACTTCTGGGAAGGGGACACCCCAAGGCTAACTATCTTTTTTTGCTCTCCGACAAAATAGATTTTTACAGGGGAAGGGTTCCCCGGTACAAGCAGGCATCGACGTGAAAAAAGGAACTTTTCGCCAGATGCATTTCTCGACACGAATAGTAAAATATTATTCAGTGTTGCCAAGTCTTTCTAAAAATAAGGACAAATGGTTATAAAAATCTAAGATTTGGACCACAAAACTAACATAAGTAAAATGTTCTAAAAACACCTAAACGGTTTTTAAATTGATTATGCATTTTATTAACGTAAAAAGCAAGTGAACTACCTATTAGTGTTTCCCCCATCCGCCAATTTGATCCAACATTTTGTGGTTAGATGAGCATTTGGTACATTTGAGGACAAGTGAGATCAAAATTGGTTTTGTTTGAACCAAAGTTCAAAAAGAAATTATAGTGCGTGGGGGAGGGCGCCGCCGGAAAACTTAAAATTTTTGGAAAATGTCCTGGTCTATTTCCGAAATCCTGATTTTTTTTTCAAAATTCCCCGATCTCTACTGGCCACACCAAAACATAGCCATACTTTCCTTCCCCGTGAGTGAAATTTTCTGCCTTTGGAAGGTTATTTCGCCACCATTTGTCGGTCCTCAGCAGAGGGGGGGGGGGGGTGTATTCTTGTTTACAATTCCGTTTTAAGAATTTGAGCGATGCGAAGGATGCTTTTATGGCATTTCACTCGCATTGGTTTAACGGTATGTAATGTATAACACTAGCTTTTCAAGCAAATGTATCCTCTGAAGGCAATCTGCTCACTGCCAAATATGTGCGCGACCAACGATATTTGGAGCGCTTTCCGGACGCTGAAGAATGAATGAAAACTTAGCGAATGTTCGAGCCAAGTTAGGCCCGTATCTCTTTCTTTCTCTCCTCCGCGTTTTCGTCCCATCATCTCCCTTTCTCTAACTTATATTTTAAGTTTCGTCCCATCTCTTTCCCTAACTTTATTTTAAGCCGTTAACAAAATCGATGATTTTTTAAAAATATTTTTCCTTATTTAAGACTTGTTAGTGCAATTTGGCACAAAACCGAAGTCATCGTAATACATTGTGAAGTTTGCGGCTAATTAAATTTTTCTGCCAGAATATTTACTACCAGTGCTGTCCAACCCGTAAATGGGCGCGTTCCCATACCCTCGCCAGTCCGATCGTTGTAATCTGCAAGAAAGTTTACCTTACCATGGGATTATTTTATAATTAGCTTGGTCGTTGCATAATCAGCTGTTTTTATGGTTTTTGTTTATTACTCCACTTATAAAAAGAATTATGTACAGAAATTTTTTAGTAGAAATGGTACCAATGGATAGCGCCGAATTTTTCTTCTCAGACAATAAACTATCGACAAATAGGAATGGGGCTAATGAGTACGAACCCGTTGAACCAGAATACGATGAAAACAAATTAGAGGTGTTTATGTTGACGACCAAGCTCAAATGGCCGCCGGAAGTTTGGAAATCAAAGTTAAAGTTTTTAAAATATTAGGGTTAAGTATTTAAATAACAGTGAAACATGGGTTTTTGCCTCTCCCCCTTCCCCATTTCGAGAAAACGAAGTTCCCAAAAAAATGTTTCTCGGGTGTTTCATAGTTGCTATTCCGCAGAGCCTTTCCTGCGGATCCAATGGTACCCGAATTTTTTATAAGAAAAATTGTGCTGCAACGACCTGTTTGTATTTCTTCTTCACTCACTCTCCCATAAAAAGCCGGTCCGCTTGTGCTGTTCCGCAACAGTACGAATTACATTGGCCCTCAGCTGATAATACAACTCAGAACTCAGTTTGGAAAATGGGCCATTGGAGATGGCATAATAACGAAGTGCATCAAGCGCGAGATAATTAATCTGAAAAGGTTTCTGAATTATCCAAGTCCGATGAACAAATACATTGATCCAGATAGGACCTCTCCAGTACGGAGGGTCATGTTCCGTATTCCGAGCCAAATAATAGGACGATTTAGTAGAAAGTGAACGTAAACCAAAAGGCGTCCACAAATGCTAAAAAAAAGACAACACTATATTCAAGGCGGCGGAATGGAACAACTCCGGACCAGACAGACCCCTTTAGGAAATCGAGCCTTTTTTTCTTTGTCTCCGAAACCAAGCGCATAAAAAAGATTTGGTTACGATCGAAGTTGCGAAAAAGTCAATATATATCATAGAGTTAGATTTCGAATGATAACAAGCTTGTTGAATATGATGGACAAGAAATGAGTTATCCGTCGATGGCAGTCCGGAGTTGTACCACACCGCCAACGCGGTGCCATAGTAATGCCTCTGTGCGATTCAATGAGTGCAGCATAATGCCAAGTTTGGCATTGTCAGGAGGCAAAAGACGCAATATCAGCGGAAACAAATTGACGTATCCAAGCACATCGTCGACCAGTCGGAGCCGCGGCTTTTCAAACACTTTCCGTTTGAAAATTTTACCTTGACTCATTCGCTGAGCTTTTCCTTGGGTCGCACCAGAGCTCTCCCCTGGTGTTTCCTGGTTGTATTGTAATGATTCAGTCAAAGTTAAGCGGAAATGCCTGGACAAGCTGAACATTTCCACTGTGCAGTCCGAAATCGGCATATTGTTGAGCCGATTCCGACCAATGTAATTCATCCAAAGTTCCGATGTCATTGTACAGTCGAACGTCCTCTTCTATGATCGGCACCCAAAGTGAGTCACCGAATGACTCGGCAAGCTGACGAAGGACCTTACTGCTCAACGCCATCCAGCAGCGCAAGTCCAAATGATATTCCTTAACAGTGAGAATATTTTAAAAAGGGAAATGCGATTAGGGTCACTCCGTAAAATGAAACAATGTGATTTTTTTGGATACCATTTTAAAGCAATTTTTTTTGAAAAACATTGTTTGGAAGTTTAATCTTGCATTTTGTCAACAAAATAATATTCGCAGCATATGCTCTCCATTTTTTGAGCAATGCTTGAAAAAATAAATTTTTTGTGGGTAGGGCGGTTGGCAAAATTTTGAAAAATAGTGATTTTGAAAAGAAGGGCAAAAATCGAATAAATAAACGAGAAAAAGGGCAAAAAAATGTGTGCAATTTATGAACACAAAACGCCCAAAAAGCACGAAACGAATGTTTCGTGCATCCTTCCCAGGGCCCATGAATTTCGGGAGGTAGCGTGGGAGTGAGAACTACATTTACTTTTAACACATTGCGGTCGGTAACATGTTTTGTTTTCACTAGTCATTGAGAGGGTTCAACGGGACCGAGACTTTTCACAAAAACCGGGACCGGGCTTTTCCGGGTTTTCAAAATTGATCAGATTTTTTTAAAAATCATATTAATGTTAAATCAATTTAAACAGGGGTGGCATATGTAATCCTAAGCCAATTGGAGAACGGGGAGGGGGTCCATCGGTGCCGATAGGCGCCGATGGGAAAATTTTTTTACCTTTTAGCGAATTTATTAAGCAAATTACCACAATATTGCACTAAAAATTTTATAATTTTCCTTGAAATTTTCATTTAATTTAAAAATATACTGTAAATTAAGTAGAGGGATAGGCGGTGCCGATAGGCGCAGCTGGGAAAATTTTGAGAATTCAGCTGTGTTTCCTTATGGGACTTAACTTTTTTTGAAAACCGAGACCGGGACCTGAAAAACCGGGATTTACCGCCCCGGTCCCGTCGAACCGGGAGGGATGAACATTTGGCTACCTCAGCAGATGGATGAGTGGCACGAGGGAAGTCGTCCAACCCACTCGCCAATATTTTTGGGTTCAGTTCCATTTGCGTTGTTCCGTTGCGTCCTTGCCATTGCATTGTGCCAACTTTTGGCCCTCGTTGTATCTCTCGCAGCCAAAGGTAAAATTGTTTAATGCGCGGATAGAGCAACGAAAGATGCTTGGAATGGCGGTTGAACATCTTTCGTAGAAAATAAACGGTAGCGAATGCGAAGGGAGGGGAAGTACCGCACTGTCCCGGAGAAACTTTTCGAGAACATAGAAAAACATAGGCGGATTGGCGATGGAAGGATTCTGAACGAGGAATTCCGAAGGCACTTTGGCCTGAGCTTCCAGGCCCAGAATCTTAATTTAACAAACGACGTTTATTGTCAGTATAAACAGTTGAAAGACCATTTCGCGCGGCATCCATCCGTCGACGTTCATCGAGTCAAGCCAAGAAGCGAAGATCTAACAGAACAAATGGCAAACAATTATTTCATACTTTTAAGAGACTGCAATTCCATTAACCTGAAGAGTTTGTTGTGGGTCAAAATGTCGAATAATCAGATTATGAAAACCTTAAGGAAATAAACCGTTAAAAAATCTTGAAATGTGACTATACCTTCGTCCCACAAAAACCCACGAGGAAAAAAAGGCCGAGACGGCACTGCAGAAACTAAAGAGAGTGGCCCGTAATTGTGAATTTGGTTGGAACTGTCTATTTTGACGAGGGAGTGTCCGTGCCAAACTCCGACTCCGCCGAGCAAATTAGACAATGCGACTTTTCCCAAATGAGGAAGTGAAACAGAAGCATCCTGACAAAATGACGTAAAGCCAGCAAAATAAAATACAGAGAATGAATACCTGATATTGGTAATCGATTGGAAACATCTCTTCAAATTTTCGATCAAATTGCTCCAATTTTTGAGCAAAATTACTTGGAAAGTCATCCATTTGCTCATCGCCTTCAGCAAGAAGTTCCAATTCGATAAGAATTTTCTCTTAAATCATTGTTATGTTTCGGAACAAAATTTTGCTGACTTGAAAAAGTGAATTGGACAGCTGCAAAATTTGCCGATCCATCGTTTGAGCCTGGTATTTGCTTATTCTGCTCTAAGAACAACTCGAGCTTTCCTGTCTTTCTTCCCATTGAGGCTTTAAGCATTTCATTTACGTGTCGCATGTCCATAAAAGGCGAAATTTTGTAGGAAATTTTAGAAACGGCGTCAGGGGGAATATCTCCAGAACTGTGCAGATTCATAACAAATCCGCCATGTGTTTGGGAGTGTCCATCGAGGAAGGCATAGTCAAAACCAGCGGCCGATTTGCGATAATGCTGATTCCGCATTACGAGTTTAGATGTGTTATCTTGCAGGGCCAAGTAAAAAACTAATGCATAAGGTTGGGTGGCATTTGCTAAAAGATGTATCTTCCAGGATTTTTTGCCATTTGCTAGCCAATCCACTTGCAGTGCCAAATCTTTGTCTTCAATCAATTCGCGTCCGAAAGTTCGTCCATCATGAGCGACCCATGAGAATCTCACATTATCCCCTGAAAATGCAATAAATATTATAAGCTATAGTTGGGGTGCACGAAATTTTGAAATCCATTAAACATTTTTATTGTTTTCAGGGCTGCTGATCATGAATATAGCATTAAGCATTCATTCTAAGTTCGGATTGGTTAGAATGAATGACACAAACCGGAACAGCTCGTCCCCCCCCCAACGGCTACCAGACCTAAGTTCGAACGGTCTGTATGTCGAATCAAACCAAAAAAATATCGACATCCGAATGCTAGTATCGAACATCCGAATGCTAGATTGGGTTCAAATGTAGATAAAACAAAATTGGTCAAATTTCGAATGGAATAAAGGAATGTTCGAGTGTCGAATTCTCCACAAATCTTTGGGTTTTTTAAACCCTAGCTTTTTTTAACCATGTTGAAGCGCTAGGTTTTTGCTTAAGCACACCTTAAGCTAAATGAGATGCTTCAATTGGCGCTAATTTTGTTCGAATCGGTCGAGACTAAAAAGTTACGAATTTTTTCGACATTTGAACATTCTGACATTTTTTGTTTTCTTAGACATACACACAATGCCTCCGAGTGTTCGGTACTTTTGGTTTTGTTCAACATTTAGACCGTTTCGACCTTCGAACTGGTAGTCTAACACTCGTAGGGAAACGATTCGGGGAAGGGAACGATTCGGGGGGTGGAGAGGGCGGGAAACGGCAGGGGAGAAATGAGGTGCACACGAAAAAACTGCATTTAAACGTATAAATTTACCATGTTCACACCAATGCCTAAGTGGCAATTCCTGGATAAATTCCTCATTCGGCTGTTGATACCAAACTAAACCGAAAAGCGGAGATTCAGGCTGTTTGGTTTTTAGTCCAAAATAAAGCTGCGGTCTGTATGTGCTCCAGTTGGTCTGTACAAAATATATGATACAATGATAAATGTCAAGGATTTCGCGTTTTGGTGGAGACAGCTTCAACAGGTTTTAAAACGGTTACCCGACACTTGGAAAGAAATTTTTCAAAATTCCCCCTCCCCCTGAAATCAAAAATTTGAAAAAATTTTGCGATTCCCCCCCCCCCCCCCGAATTTTTCTGGTTTGACCCAGTGTTCGAATTCAGGTCCAGGGCCTGGGAGCAAAATGGAGAGAGCAAAACTATACAGACTCTTCGTATTAGGCAAAATAGACAACCGATTCATGGTCAGCACCCTTTTAAGACCTTTCTTGAAATTTTTTTCAAAAAATGTGAGGCACCACTCAAAGTAATAACAAATATATTTGTTTGCATTAATTCAGCTTGAGGTTTTCTATAAAATTACATTGATCGTGAACAGCTCCATCGAAAACCCCCGAGTTGACGTTTTAAAAATATTTTTTTATGAAGCCTAGATTTTCCAGTATTACCCCTAAACAAAAACAGACAAGTTATCGGGACCGCAATTTGCACCTTTGCCGAAATCGGGCATCCATTTCACCTAGATCACGCGGACCCGACTTCGAACTAAAATCGAAAACTCAAAATTTGTCGGGTTCAGATCTAGGTGAAATGGATGCCAGATTCGTGATCAGTGAGTGACCCGATAACCACTGGAAACCTAAAAATTTTCGGAACGCGGGACTACTCAATGTATGTACAATACTACCTGATTGTAAAGGTCATCAATCATTGCGAATGGAAGTGTCGATTTTTGTAACGGCCCATGTTGGTCAGAACTGCCGAAAAACAAGTAGGAGGCGACAGCAGTCAAAACGCAAAGTGTTGCGCCCAAAAATAGTTTTGTGGAAATTTTTGTTTTTTCATTAAAGGAGGATGCTTCAAATTCAGGTGAATGAATTTGTTGTTTAAATCCATGTCGTTTTCCCATCGAATTGTCTAAAGTGAATGCAAACAAAATGCGTGTACCAAACGATTTAAAATTTTCATTTTTTTCCATGGAAATGATGTTTCCAGTTTTCTGGATCGCTGATCAGTAGGGATGCCAAAAATATGCAAAAGCATATTTTTTTCCTGGATCTACGTAGTCTCATTAGTAGGAAAACCACCTTTTTTGGGTTTTGCGTACAAAAGTCGGGACTTTTATTTGCATATTTCGGCTTTTTCATGCATATTTGCATATTTTGGGTTTGTGCAGACTTCATGCATATTTCGCCATTTTCTGTACATATTATATTTCAGATTTTTTGCATATTTTGGCTCTTAGAGAAATTTTCTCACAATAAAATCAAAAAAAGCACCCCTAAGAATCTATTTTCAATTTTTTAAAAATACACCCCTAAAAATCGAATTTTTCTTACAGTGCCGAAAAAAAGTTTGGAACCACCCCAATGAAATTTCTTTTTTTGCTCATAAGTCACTGAGACTCCATCGTTATATGCGATTTAGAGAATTTTGTGGGCTATCCAACGGACCTGCTCACTTTTTTCAAAAAAAATTTTCCAGGCCCTCCGGAATTTTTCCGAAAATTTCCCCGGTTTGACTGGGTTTTGGGGTTTCCGGATCTCAATGATGGAGACGTCTGATCAGTTGGAGTTTAATCAGTATCAAAAGTTATATTATCATGAATTTTTCCAGATTTTTATTCTGTCTACAAAAGAAGTTATTCGCATTTGTACTTAGCGGTTCCAAACTTTTTTTGGCCCCAATTTGGGGGTGATTGTAAATCAATTGTTATGTCAGAATAAAATGAAGACCTATCGACACAGACAATAGTCCGTTGGAAAGAGCACAAAATTTGCTCAATAAAGGATAATTGAATCGCATAACGATGGAGTCTCAGTGACTTATGAGCAAAAAAAGAACTTTCATTGGGGTGGTGGTTCCAAACTTTTTTTCGGCACTGTAGTCAAAATTCAAAAAACTTTTCCGTAAAAAATCAACTTTTTGGCTCTATTAAAATTCAAAAAATCTGAATTTTGGTTGTAAAAATTGAAAAAACTGCAATTATAGGAAAAAATTTTACTAAATTTGTACCCCTAATTTACAACTTTTTTTGTGCATATTTGGTGCATATTTCACGACTTTATTTGCAATTTATGCGCATATTTTGGCCATTTTTTCGTGCATATTTTTGACATCCCTACTGATCAGTGATCACGAATATGACATCGTTTGCTCTTAAATTCGAATAGGACCCGAAGTCAAATAAAAAGTCGAAATTTATAAATTTGGAAATTATTTAGTCGATGACGCTAAAAAATCTTTTTTAAAACTCAATCTATATCAGGGCTGCCATTTGTACTTATTTGTAAGTATTGTACTGATTTTGAGGGTCCAAAACTTACCAAATTTAAAAGTACTTATTTGTAAGTAATGTACTGATTCGAGCTCATGATTAGGGCTGGGATTTCTAAGTTTTTGCTTATTTTTTTTGCGGCTTTAACTCGACGAGAAATGCACGAAAAACACTTTTTTTGTTCGAAAATTTTGCGTTTTAACGCACTTATTCGAACTTAGAAATGCTTATTTTGGGTGTTCGCACTTAAAAATG
>JAKKIK010002110.1:0-12618 GCA_024500135.1 Heterodera carotae
ATGACACCGTGAGGTTACATTGATCAATTTGCGGGACTGTATCTTCATTGTTGGGTATTCTTTATCATATTTCCTTGCCGCAAGAAAAGCTTGAGAATTTTGCTGGCATTGCGTAAAAGAATTACAATCACAGCCGCCCCTGCTGCATCGTGTCCATGTTTGCTTAGCTTTACATAAAATAAAAGTTTTTTTTACATTATACTTCTTTAGACCTTTAGCTCCCTTTTGAGGCCAAGGACGGTCTGAGTATTCGGATAACACCTTGGTTAGATGAGTCTCAATTTGTTTAATGTTTTCGTCATTCAACTGAAAAAATAAATGTTTCAAACACAGAAAATTTTTGCTACCTTAATCCTCCGGGCATTATTTCCGCCCCTGCCAGCAGACATATCCGCAAATAATGGCGTTTGGCGCGAATCTCTGCCCTTTCCTGCAGGCTTGCCTGAACCACAACGACGTCCACCATGCTTGCTTCCATACAGATTCCGATCACCAACATATTCCTTTCCTTAATAAAAGGGCAATCAATTATAATTCTCTTGTCTAGACCTTTCAATTGCTTAGCAGTAAGCTCTCCATAAACGGGCAACTCTCCTGTTTCCGATTCGCTTTCACTGGTAAAAGAACATGAACGCCCCTGCTCAGTTTGAGTTTCTTCAGCATGCAGTGCAGACGATGAGCATGGTTCATCCGGCCTGATTCGTTTTATTTTCGGCGTTATTGGTGAATTGGTTATGCTCGCCCCTGCAGTAGTCAAAATCTTTTGACATAAACGCGAATTGGCTTCACGATGTAGCTTATTTTCTTGCTTTCCTGTCAAAGTACGCTTTCTGGGCATTTTCTGAAAAAAAAACAATTACAACTTAGGCCTGTTTAATGTCAATTCATATAACAATTAGATATAGTCATTTTTTATATATGAGAGCAACATGAAAGAACATTATAAAATAAGTAGAATGAAGGAAGAATTGCGAAAGAGGTCAATGATTTGTAGTATGTGTATGGAATATGAAAGAGTAAATAAATAAATCAATAAATGGTGTTGCATTTCTTATGTGTCAGCAACCAAAAATGAAATTAATTTTTTGAAATAAAAGAAAACAATTATTTTACGTCACCGGGACTTGAGCCCAAAGGTTTGGTGTAGAGGTGTATGGAGCACATCCCACTACGCCACTGCACTCGCTGTAGAACTCACATTAATTGTTCCCTTTCATCCTCCGTGCTCCGCCCCAAAAAATGCCGACTAAGCCTGATAAATATCCCTTTTTCGGGCATTTACCCGGTTCAAACCCCGACAAACCCTATACTATTTTGAAGGGGAGACTCTGTAGATGGTGCGAATCGTTTTCTTTTTTTGATTCCCACCATTTTAAACATAGTTTGGGCTCGTCCAAAAAAAGTTGGTCGCCAAAAAGTGCATTTTTTCGACCCTTTTTCGAACACAGTTCGAACACCTTTAGATTTTAGGGGAAACCCTTTGGTAATTGTATAGAGCCTACCCCAACAAAGAAAAAAGTTCTCCATACGCATGTCTTGAAAATGCCTGCATCTTGAGAAACTTGAAAACATGTTAGTTAGAGGCATAGAAATTACATATATAGGGAATTAAATAAGATTTTATCTTTTATAAGGTATATGTTGGGTTTATTTAAAAGTTGTCCAAAAAAAAAGAAAATGATTATTGCGACATAAATCTGGGTATATGCAAAATGACTATGTACCTAACATACATCTGGGTATGTGTTAGGTATATATAAATGCTGTACATAAATTGGAAATTATGTTATTCACAGCAATAAAATATCTATTTAACAGGGTATATGTAAAAGTTGTACAAAAAAATAATAATATGACTATGTAAGCCATGAATCTGGGTTTATGCAAATCTTGGACAACAGCCCTAACAAAATTCCTGTATAATTTATACTAATGCCCCAAGCACAATGGTTTCTGGCAATAAAAGCTAATTTTTTTTATCAGAATTGACGTTAGCCTCAGATTTTATCACTTTTACAATATTGGAAAATTATTTGCTTTTGTTAACCAAATTGAAAAGATGAGAATTTATGTACATAAAAAGGCATTCAATAAAAAAATCAATGAAAGCGTGAGACCCACCAAAAAAATAATATTTATTCATATTGAAAATAATTTTTATCTAAGTATATTTTGCTAAAATTTATTTATTCGTTCTGTCCGATGCTATTTTTCATTATTTTATTTTGTTCAATTTTTGCTTCAAATGCCGTTAAACAAGAAGAAGCGGAAGACAGTTGCGGTGATTTTCTCGTTCAGCTTTGGCATCAACAACCTTCAGAGGAAACATTACAATCAGAACGCCTAAATGATAGGAGAAAGACACAAATGATCATAAAAAATGAAGTGAAAGCCGAACCGGCTGATAACCAACTTCCATTAATGAAATTGGGAGATGGTCAATCATTTACTTGCTTTGGATCAACAAAAGTTGAACAATATGATCAAGATGAAGCAGTTAAAATTGATGCAAAAGAAGAATCAGTTTTTTTCCAACCACCCGATAAAAATGGAATTTTAAAACGGAAAAATAATGCCCAAAACAGTGGTGAAGATACTGGCAATGACACAGGATATTCTGATCTGCATTTAAAAGAATCGGATAAATTTTTGGAAAAGAGAGCTAATGGAAAAGTGTCAGTAGTCACCCTTCCCAAACAATCGTTGATATTAAAAGAAAAGATGGGCGTACAAAAATATCTGATCATCAGAAATTTAAAATTGTTAAGGAATTTATAAAAATGAAAGAATTAGCATCAAAAAGAGGCAAAAAAACACGTGAAGAAATGGATCAAGAAATTGCAAAACAATTGGGGACCAATGTAAAAACATTAAACAGTTGGTGCAAACTTTATCAACCTGATGGATATAAAAGTAAGACTTGTCAGATTAAGCGGAATTCTTGCGGAGGCAGCCGGAATTTTTGGGGCGATCAACAATTGTGACAAAAAAGAAAAATCATTGTCCAAAGGCTCCAATAAATTGTACGATTAATTGGTTGGTATTAATTGTACAGTAAAACCAATTATTGTACCAGTAAAAAGTCCAGTTATTTTTACAATTAATTGGTTGGTCCGTCTGGCTTTCTTCTCTAGTCTTAACAAGATTCCAACATTCGTGCGTATATTTTATAGTTAAAAATGGATGGTTTAATGGTAACAAAACCAAAACTGAAAACCTGAGAAGGGGAGAGTGGTGACGATTTTTCTTAACCCAAAAGTTTCCAATTTTTTTTAATTCCATTTTTCCATAACATCAACACTATTTTAGCACAGAAAAAGTATAGTGAAAAAGAAAAAAAGAAAATTGTCAAACGCTCGGAAAAACTTTTACATAAATTCCCGAAATTTACATACAAAGAAATCTCTGATATTTTGCGAGTCAACCAAAAAACATTGCGCAATTGGCAAAAACTTTACAAAACGAATGAATCAAATAAACAAGTTAGACAAACAGAAGATGACCAATTGAAGTTAGCTGAAGCACCGGGAACAAAAGCTCGGACAATAATGCATTTGAGAACCAAATTTGGCATAATAAGTTGTATAATTTAATTTAAAAATATTACGTTTAGGAATGAGTTTTTCCTGAATTGTTATCGCCTAAAAAATACACATGTTTTTGAATTTAAATTTTGCACGATATGCATATTTGGCATTCTGTCAATATTTTAGAATTTTTATGTCGGCGAGCTTATATCCATATTTAATGGTCACATCTCTTTTTTATTTCAATGTAATTACAAGACCTTATTATTATTTTGATAAGGCGCCCTAATTGGCCTTTTTCACTTTATTTTTACAATTTAAGGGATTGTTCGGTTTTATGAGCAATTAGTCATAAACGATTAATCTTTCCAATTTCAGGGAAGCCGCGAAAACATTATACCGAAGAAGAATGAAATGCTTTTGTGCGCAAATTTTATTCGCTCAAAAAACGTAATCCTTTGATAACAATTGTAAAAGCTGCTTACATTTTCAATGTTAATGAAGCGAGCTTAGGATATTGGAAATGGCAATTTGAGCGTGACGCTTTAGGTAATATTTTTTAATTATAAAATTTCAGTTTTATTTATATTTTGAATAGAATATAATACCATTAATGATAACGACAAAAACAATGAAGTGCTCAATTATTCGGATAGCGTGGAAACAGACAATAATTCCAATGATGAAACAATTGATCAGAGCAGTGATGATGAAATTGACATTGCCAATTCCAATGAATCGGATGAAGCGAAAGACGAAGAAATTGATCCATTCACCGACGTAGGATCTAATCATTCAATGATAAATTCAAGCAACAACAAGAACCAGCTCCACCAGATAGCAAAGTATGGTTATGGAATAGGCACCAATCAAAAAGAAGCTAATGATTTTAATGAACGAATATAAATTACAAAAAGCAGAAATATTGAAAAAAAACAGATCTTGTCACGATCTTTCTAAAGAAATATATACCGTTTTCTCTAATAGCCGTTTCCCTTATATTTACCGCTACACTTCCTAATTTCCGCCCCCTTAGAGGAAGTCAGAAAATAGCTGCCCCCCTCCATTTTGCGCCCTCCCCTCCAATTGCAGCCCCACCCCTCTAACATAGGAGAGGCCCACAAGTGATGGCGCGACTTCGGGATGAAAATTTGTGGGTGAGTAGCTTGTCCCCGGTTTGTTATGTAAAATTTTCACCATTTTTGCTGAACGGGCTTGGGCGCCGAGTTATGAGGTTTTTTCTTTTCTTATTTTGACTGTTTTAATGAAAGTACCCCAAGCCAAAGAGCCAACTGAGTTTATTTTATTGTGGATTTCACATCCTAATTTTTTATACTGGTATAATTACCGGTTTACCGTGAGGCTTTAGTGAAAATCTGTTTTAGAAAATTTTGGTAAAGGTAATTACCTTCTTAAAGATCGGTTTAAAATAGTTGGTAATCTTTTGCTTGCTAGATCTTTCTTATTTTTCTTTATGAAAAATAATTCGAACAGCTGACTTTCATGATTAAAATTTTATTTTTTTATTTCACAGAAAATCTTTTTTAATCGCGATTATATTTATTTATATTTTAAATTCAATTTTTTGGAGTTTTCAATAAAATTTAAGTTTAAAAATAATTGCTTTTAATATAATCCATGTTACTCGCAATAATGTGGAGTAAGATTTAATTAGCATTGCGGCGTTTTGGTCCGTAAACACAATATTTTGTGCATTTTTTCGTGAGGTAAAAAAAAATGCGCGTAATTTTCAGGGCAATAACCTTGCTTCTTGCGAAAATTCTTAGCCTTGATATTGAACGAGGACCGGGTTGGTTACTGTTGTTTAAATATAACATTTTACAGTGTAATATTTTTCATAACTTCCAGTAAAATTTTATTACCCTTCAACTCCTTATTTTTGAATTTTTATTTTTTTCTAATCGCAAACATTATAAGTTGACATTATATTTGATTATCTTGCTTTTATTTTCATAAACAAAAATTCCTTGACATGTTTCGTTTAAAATCTTTTTTTTTATAAAGAGTGTTTTATAGCCAATTATATAACATTGAAAAGATAATAATAATAAAAGCCATTATATAAATTAGTTTTGTTGACCGATGCATTCTTCTTTTTTAATATTCATTTCAGTTCAGAACCATAAATTAGCTTTCACATTATAATAAGTAAACCATAATAATTTTGTCTTAATAGTTTTCTTTAATATTTTCTTGCTTTTTATGCCTTGCGTCTTTATGCTGACTGCATTTTCTTCCTTGTGCAACATCCCCCGCAAGCACTGCAACCTCCTTGTTCAGATCACAATAACTTGAAGCAATAAGGGATTGATTTCCATTTTCCTAAACATAAAAGCTAACTACCTTCATAAGTTTATAGTGCGCGAACGGTCAATATTAGTTAGCGTTATTGTGTTACAGTAAAATTTTATTTGACTTCAATAGCTTTTATTCTTAAATTTTTAATATTTTTCTAATTTTTTCTGGTTTCACATTTTTATCTTTTTTAATAGGTATTTTAATTTAGCTCTATATTTTCTTTTTAAAGACGAATATGCATTATTTGCATTCGATATTTTCACCTTTTAATAAAGAATATTCTTAATAGAAGATTAAAATTCATTAATCCAATAGGTTTAATGTATGAGACAAAAATATTTTACAAAAGAAATACTCCTGTTTTTAATAAAGATAATAATCTTTGATAAACATTATTACATCAACAAATTAAATATTTTATTTAATTAAAATGATTTACTTGAATATGTTGTTGTATTACCGTTAACAGATCTGCAAATAATGGTCCTTTTTGCTCATTCAAATACTCCTTTTTGTGACAAATACATTACAAGGTAGAGTCAATTTCCATTTCTATTTAAGAGGATCAGTAAATATCGTGTTAGTCGAAATATAGTTTTAATATCAGCTTTGTTTTTTTTATTATTTAAATAAAAAATTATTATTCATTTAAATATTTATAGAATTTAACATTTAGCTATATAGAGATTAGAAATTTTTGTATAATTCCTTGAAAAGGGGCATGTATTATCTATCCACCGTTCTGTCAAGACAATAAAATAACCTACTTTACATTTATTGTATAGTGTATTTTAGTTTTTATTTTTTATTTCTATTTTGTTTTTTTTTAATTCGATTTGTAACTTTAAATATGATTTTAATATTTAATCTCATTGTATATTGTATCTTCAAATGTTGTAAACTTTTTGCACTGTATTAAATTACAATATAAAAGAATAGTTCAAAGTTGAAAATTTACTAGACCTAGGTTTCAAAAACATTTTTCAATCTTTGTTACATTGCCCTTCATGGAACCAAATTCTTACGTATAAACATTGTTATATAATTTTGCTGAATTTATTGCTTCAAAATGAGATTTTTCATGTTTATCTTTAAAATTATATTATAATTTTTGTATTAATTAAAATTGCAATTATGATAATAAAATTCATAAGTTAGCGTATCTGATTTATCCCTTAATAAATACCAATCGAAATATTTATACATTTTTTTCTCAAAAGAGTATCATTTTGTTACAGCACTATAGGTAGAAATTTTTGCATATAATTAAACTTACTTTTTAAGTGTTGTAAGATATAATTCATCGTTTGATTTTGGAATTATTTAAATCGTTGGAATTAAGCTTTCTTAATATTTCGGTTTAAACATAATTATTACTTTCTTTTGAATTGAATCTCTTAATTGTTATTAAATCATCAAGCATCGGAGCCGTTTAGGAGAATGATATTTTCTATATTTATGCTTCCAGAAGATCCAACAGTCTTTTTAGGGTTCTAATTATATTTTTTTAAATAATAGGTTTTTTTAGGTCAACACAAATTTTTGGTGCCATAATTAAATACGTCTTATAATTTACTTGTTAGTTGTTGATGCTGTAATATACCTTCTCTAATGGTATTTGGAATAATTCCTTAGAATTAATAATTATTTTTAATTATGCTATTTATGAATCAACCTGAATGCTATCATATCTAATAAGATACATTTTTATTTAAATCCAATCTAAATCTTCTTTGCTTTTAATGCAATGTTTATAATTTAAAAAAATTGAATATTAGAATTTTTTGTTTTTTATTATTGGGTGTACTTGACAACACACTACAAATTTGCGAATTGTTCAAGTGACTGTGGAATTTTCCATGAATTTAATTTTTAAACTTTCCTTTTCAATAAAGCGCAGTTCTTGCAAAAGAAAAAACCATTCTTTTTGAATTTTAAATATTTCTATTGTATAACTTTGAAATTAAACTATATCAGTATCTGAATTTTTTCATTTTGATTTGGCTATTTTTTTTGGTTTTCTTTCATCTCGATCATTTAAACTTTTGAACGAATTGTCCAGACACTGGATAAAGAATTATAACATCGGATGAAACAATTGCAACCATAAGTCCTTAGCCTTTAATAACTTTTTAATTTGCACATATATTTAAAATATTACAAATTATCACTTTGAGTTATCACAATCATTTAAATTAATCTGTTTTTGAGAGCATAAATGATATACTTTATTATAATAATAAAATTGTTTTGTATTAGCTTGCGGAAAAATCACAAGAAATTCATTGAATTACGTGTCAACTTATAGAAGAATGACGGCAATGTTCCGTTATTATTATTGAGTTGCTGCAATCTCGGTTTTCTAATTGCGTATAAATACTTTTTTTTCGGTTAAGGACAAAAGTTTGTTTCCTGTATTGTTGGCATAAATAATCAATCTTTAAGAGTATTGTTTATGTTTTCAAGATTGTTTATTTTAACTCCAATGAATTCTTTTTTTTTCTTAGAATTTTGAATAAGATTCTATTCGGCAGATAAATTGTTTTTCGTAATTCCTTTAGAATTTTTTACAAAGCTTCCTGCGCATTCTCGCTTTCCATAACGAAAAGATTGAATGTCTTTTAATTATCAAGAATTGTGTTGTAGCTTTAGTCGCTATTTGCTCCGACGCTTAAGCCTTTACTCATAATATTGGGGGTTATATTGCTAATATTTGTTGTTAGCATAAATTTTATATCATTTAGATTTAAAATTTTTCATGCTTCTTTCTTTGTAAATATTATGTTAGATTAATTTTGTACTGGTCAATGCAAACAGAGTAAAATATTTTTGAGGTCACAATCAAATGGCAATATGCCAGGATTACGCGTAATTTTAAATAATTAATTGAGAGTCATACTTTAATATCACAGTTCTTTTAGAGTCATACTTTAATATCACAGTACTTTTATTTAATGATCGTCTCAAAAGAGGGTCCTGAGTTCCTGCCAGAAAATAGATCATCGTTTCGCGACATGTATATATATATATATATATATATATATATATATTATATATATATATATATGTATATGTATATGTATAAAAGATTATTTATGAAGCCATTTTTCCATAATGCATATTTTGGACCATGTTTTTTATTACATTAATATTTAGAAAACATTCCTTTTAAATATCTTTAGTCAATTATAAAAAGCGTGCTATCTTAGTTTTTTATTGTTGTAACTTAATAATGTTGTTGAGTTCTTTAAATAATTTATATTTATGTTCTTCTGATTTATTTATTTTAAGCGGCTCAGCAGACGCTTTGGACAAGATATAGTCGTTCAATTTCAATGATTTGACAAATTAAATTGTTTGTCTATTCTTTATTTGATATGTTCAATTGGTTTTATATTCATACCTTGTTGATGTTTTATCTATTTTTAATCTATTTTTTGCCGTACTTAGTAAATATTTTTATTAAAATTTTTATATATTTATGGGTCTCAATCCCGGATTTTTGCATGTAAAGACTACAAACCTGGCAGCAGTTCAGTTTGGACTCTAGGAATCCTTTATAGGTGGAAAAAGCTTTTGTTGTAAAATTCATCGGTGTTTAATTTATTTATTGTTTTACTATAATAACTCTTCAAACAGTTACTTTTCATTGTACATCTTAATATTTTTCTAGAATTACATGTGGCGGAAGTTTTTTTTTTAATCTTGCTCTTGTTCTTCTGTGAATTTTTTGGTGGGTGTCATTTGCGACCAAGAAAAATTCAAATATTAAATTATGCGTTAAAGGTTTGACCAAAATATTGCACCTGAACAAAGTAATAAAAAGCTGACTTCTTTTTATTACAAAGTTCGCTACCTTTGACGAGATGATGATTTGTTATAACATATGAGATTTGGCATAAAAATTCTTCAATTAATTCAATTTTTCATGTTTCAATTTGATAAAATTTATAAAAGATTTTCTGCAATAAATCATTTATTAGCGCTATTTACCGATCAAGTAGGTGATATTGAAATTATGAGTCTTTAAGTTGTAAGATCTCAAAAAGCAGCTGTTTGTCAATGTTAACTTGTATAGAGATTGTTAGTTTGATTAAATTTTGTGTATTTTTCGCAGAAGTATTTTTCATGCTTTTTAATAACATGATTGAACTTTTCACCTGTTTATTATCGAATCAATCATTTATCAAAAAATTCTTTATAACTTCTTTAGATAAATGAATCAAACAATTCGATGTTTTAAGATACACTCATAGAGTTGATCAAATGTTCTTTGCACTTATTGTCGATTAAATTTTAAAAAATTTATTAAAAATCTCGATCAAATAACCCAGCATATTATTAAATATTAGCCTTTGGCCAAGATTTGGTAATTCATATTTATATTTAATTGCATTGGATTCTCTTTTTTAAACAATAATAATGTTTTTGATCTCGAATTCATTTTAATTTTATTTTAATTTCAATTTCAAGCTTTAGAATGAAATAAAAACGGAAAACCAATTCGTTTAGAAACATGTTCAAGCTGCTGAATACGTTGAATAAAAATGGCGACACTGATCGGCTTTAAACGCACTAAATGTTTTTTGTAGATTCTATGAAATATAATTGACCATTGTTATCATAATCTTTGACTTGTTTTTTAATGATATTAATTTGTGCCTACTTTGGAAATAAATATGACAGTGTAAGAAAGATAGAAAGACCAAAACAATCATATGTTTCCTAAAGATTACGAACCAATTCTGCACTTATTTTAGCGTAAACAATTTTATTTGCTATGAACAAATTAATTTTTCTTATATTTTTTACAACCTACGTGTTTTTCATAGTTCTATAATATTAGTTTTTGTAATTAAAATGATTGATTTATTAACATTTGAGGCCTCTTCTTTTTTTGTAGACATTGTTCTGTCCCATAATTATGTAATTATGTAATTCTATTAAAAAGGGAGTAAAAAAACTTTGCACAAAATCCTTTTTGTGATAGTTATTAAATTTTAGAATAAATTTATCGGTGTATATTTAATAAATGGTCATAAAATCACCTATTGTTGGTTTAATCATAAATTTTCGCCAAATGTTTGACTTGTCAACATATTGTATTAAAAAAATGTAATTTTGAAAAACATGATGTTTAACTCGTTAGAATCATTATATGTATACATAATATTAATAAATCAATTTATGTAAAAATTACGAAAGAAAATAGTTAATAATTTATTAATAAATTAAGTAGTACAGTTTAAAACATTTGATCAAATCGTTGGCAAAGGATGGGACCAAAAGAGTGATCTGCGAATTGATCCCTCAACCAAATGACCAATTTTTGCAGCCAAATTTAAAAAAAATCTTAAAATGGTCTTTCGATCATTATTCTCGCAGCGGGAGTGTCAGCAACATGCTGATTGACGAGAATGAAGTACAGGAGGTGATTAAAGTTGACCAAAGATCAAAGTAAAAAAAATTGCTGATTTCACATAATAAAACAACATAAATAGATGGTTGTAAAATCGTGAAATATAATACGAATTAATAAAATAAAAAAAGAAAAAATACTATACTACGACTAAATTGTGGTTAAGTTCCATTAATAATTACATGAACGGACTGTGCAAATAAATCATTCCCATGAATTCCAAAATCAATTGTTTAAAAAAATGAAAACAAGTAAATTTTCTTTATTTTAATTAAAGTTAGCCAGACATTTATCAAACTATTTTGAATTCAAAAATAAAGAATTCAAAAACAGGCAATAAATATTGAAAAAATGAAAAATTTTAACAAAAAAAAATTAAACTTAAAAAACTAGATTTCAAATAAAACGCGTAGTAATGACCAGATGACAATTTTTTCCAATCCAATCGTTTAAAATCATGTTGATTGGAATACTTCTTAAACATTTAAAATCTAACCCTGTTTTTAAGGTCTTCAAAACCTTGCCTACATGCCTCTTAAACAAAGGCGTGCCGTTACATAAACACTTTGTCATTAATGATTGAAGTAAAATTTGTAAAATTTTTACACCGACAAAAAAAATAGTATGGCCTAGTAGTTTGTGCAGTAGATTTTATATGAATGTGCGGTGTTGGTTCGAATCTCGCGATAAGTAAAAAAAATTTATATAAATTTTATCTTCATTTTTATGCAAGGAAATAAATGTTAATATCGGAAAATACATCCATAAGAATCTATTCCTACAAATAAAGAAAACAAAAATAATGTAAAAATATGAAATAGAACAATGCCAGATCATCGTCACATTCTTAAAGAAAATACGATTATCGAGCCAAAATCTCTTCCCCAAACTTGGATTTCCATGTTTTTAGTGTGTTTACATGAATTTTTAAAATTCCCGCAATTTCTTTGTCACTTTTCTTTGGATTGTTCCGCTTCATTTCCCAATATTTCTTCATCTTTTGCAGTTTTTGTTCTTCTTTAATCCGTATTTCGCTTATGCCCAATTTTTTCTTCCATGTTCGAATTGTTGTTTCACTGACTCCGACCTTTTTCCCAATTTGGGCATAATTATGGTTCCATTCTTTTGCTGTATATTTCCTCTTTTGCTTTAATTCATCTTTCATTGCATCAAATTGTTCAATCAATGCAATTTTTGTTAAATCACTACAATTGACATTTCTATTTTGACGACCCAAGCCAAATTCTTTCTTCCATTTATAAATTGTCGTTCGATTGGTGCCCAATTTTTTCGCTATTTTTCTTTCAATATTATGCCGATGTTTGGCCGAATATTTTCCTGCTTGCTGCATTT
>JAKKIK010002111.1:0-12609 GCA_024500135.1 Heterodera carotae
CTCCTTCCCATTTTAAATCTCTCTCTCTCTCTCTTTTGGTTGATCTTCCAATTCTCTCTCTCTCCTTCCCATTTTAAATCTCTCTCTCTCTCTCTCTTTTGGTTGATCTTCCAATTCCAATTCTCTCTCTCTCTCTCTCCTTCCCATTTTAAATCTCTCTCTCTCTCTCTTTTGGTTGATCTTCCAATTCCAATTCTCTCTCTCTCCTTCCCATTTTAAATCTCTCTCTCTCTCTCTTTTGGTTGATCTTCCAATTCCAATTCTCTCTCTCTCTCTATCTCCTTCCCATTTTAAATCTCTCTCTCTCTCTCTTTTGGTTGATCTTCCAATTCTCTCTCTCTCTCTTTTGGTTGATCTTCCAATTCCAATTCCGTTCTCTCTCTCTTTTGGTTGATTTTCCAATTCCGTTCTCTCTCTCTCTCTAAGGTGAGCACTCACCCGGGTTGTCCAGTCGGGTGCGCATTCTTTCCAGAAATTTGTTCTGATCGGACGCTGACTCAATGTCGCGCACTTTACGCAAATCGCTGAGGAACTTCTCGCGGGCATGTGCATTGGCCTCAATGGTCACATTGTTCAATGCCTGCCGAATTCGATCAGAGAATGTTCCCTGTGGAAATTATTTTTGCAAAAAGTATTTGTAGAAAAAAAATAAAAACGAAAAAATGAAATGCCCACATAAGAGTCGCTTCGGCCTTTCTTCAGCATTTTCTGGTACCTCTCGTGGTGAGACCCAAACTTTGAAGACCGATCCGCAGAGAGCAGCGTCGGCAAGTCGTCCTTGGACAGAAAGTAGACAATCAGCGAACAATGGGCCAGTGTTTTCTTTAAAGAATTAATTCATATTTTGGATGTTGCGTTGTTCTGCCCCTAGGACAAACTTTGAGTGCCTCAATTTGCATCTCTGTCTTCTGGTCGTCCGGCAAATCAGGCGAGTACATTATGATAATGTTGTAGGTTTGGCCCATTGATTCGCGCACTCTTTTATTTTTTTAAATAAATTATACAAAAACGCAAAAAAGGATACAAACCCCACATGGTAACATAGACTCTGAAGGGTTTGGGATGAAAAGCAATTCAAAATTAATCCACCGGTTGCTGTTGAGTGATGGAAAAGTCGATGAGGGCAATGTCGGCATTGTAAAAACTAGACGGGCAAGATTATTTGAGTTTGATCTCGGAATTCCATTGGTAATAACTTGTCAAGGGTTGATGACTCGCCAAAGTCGAGCCGATCAAAGTCGATCAACTTAAACATCACTAGAGGATAATTTAGGCTTGTTCAGTCTCAACGAGTACTTGGAGGTTGACGTTCAACATCGATGCCATAGCCTCGATCTCTTGGCACGCCATCTCGCGCACTCTCATACACTTCTGCACCTTTTTGTCGATGACCAACACTGTCTTCAGCCTGCGCAAATTGCCGCTGACTGTGCCGACTCCGCCGTATTTGTCCAAAGAGTGCGAGGACTGCTTGAAAGCGTTGGCTCGAAATGTCGGAGTGCCTGATGAGAAGAAAAAAAAAAACTACGATTGGCGGCTGGTCAAACTGTACCCGAACCAGCAGCTGCCAAAGAGCTCGAGTCGAGTAGAGTCTGTCCAAAGTCCATCTATGATATACAATATAAAGTCACAAACATAAACAGTCCTAGGTGTTAAAATTTGTGCACTCAATTGCAGTCATTCGAAAAAAAACCCCAAACAAAAAATAGAAAAGTCCAACAAAGCTATTGCATTCTTTTTTTGGGCTTATAGCATATCAGGCCAACCATCTTTGCTTCCCCAGCACACATCCTTTTATGTAATGCTATCTCTTGGCAAAGTCAGGCAGCTTCATTCCAAATAAGAGAGCGTAAAAGAGGGCGGCTGGGAAGAAGCAAGGGGACGGAGAGAGAAATGAAATTGGGATAGGAACAGACACAAAGAAAGAAAAGAGGGAGCGCGAGTGAAAGGAAAGAGGGAGCGTTAGAGTGCGAGTGAAGGAAAGAGAGAGCGCGGGTGAAAGGAAAGAGGGAGCCCTAAAGGAAAGAGGGAGCGCGGGTGAAGGAAAGAGGGAGCGCGGGTGAAGGAAAGAGGGAGCGCGGGTGAAGGAAAGAGGGAGCGCGGGTGAAAGGAAAGAGGGAGCGTGGGTGAAGGAAAGAGGGAGCGTGGGTGAAGGAAATAGGGAGCGCGGGTGAAGGAGCGCGGGCGCCGGGGGAAACAAGACACTGGACACGCGCAGGCGTCAGTAGAACAAATTGAAAACATTCTCCCATCGACCCAACAAGAATGGTCAATCACTTTCAGTGGCTTTTACAGTCTGAGCACATAAAATTATTGCTCTTTATAATAACGATGTCTTTTTAAACAATTTTATATTTAAATTAAATGGAAACTTATGTTTTATGCTTGAATATGTATGCAAATAAGAAATTCTTTTAAATGAAAAGAAAGTGAAATTCCATTGAACAAATGAAATAATGATAAAGTACCATATACCAGGGATGACACAGGATGTCGGACCTTTTTGGGTCCGGTTCCGGACTTTTGGAAAATCCTGTCTTATCCGGATTTTTTTAATAGTATCCTAGGGGTACTATTTTAAAGGAAAATTTAAGCGATTTTGACAGAAAATTGATCAAAAACCTTTAAATCGTTTTGGGGTCTGGAATTCCGGGCTTTCATTTTCGGTATCCGAAGCCATCCCTGCCATATACAATACATTAACCAAGGGGTGACAAGCAAGTTTAACCCAGCCGACGTCGTACGATTCTCTGGGGAGGGGGGCGGGGGGAGGTTGCCAAAAATCATACGATCAGCTATTTTGCGAACTCCCGCCTATAATCACCAGTCATGATTCTTCAAAGTTCAAAGTATCGTAAAAATTTGTCAGCGGGAGTCTGGACCGTTTTGTTCTCGAATCCTATTTTGTGAATTCTTCTTAAAGTTAATGGCCACTCCTTGTTAATTTATTAACATATTAAATTGCCAAACGAATTGAATTTTCTATTGCCGATTTGGTTGTTTGTTTTTTACGCTTTTCTGTGCCTTTCTTTCTTTAGACGGATTCCTCCTTGTTGAATATCAGTGGGTTTACATATTCAAACCCTTCGAACTCAGCTAAAATTGCAAAAACGAACTGAGATTCCGAAGATGAAGTTAGAAAGACAACTCACATTGGTCAATTCGCGCGATCACAGATGGACTGTCTGAACAAAACGGTTAAGGGAAAAGCGACAAAAAATTGCGACAACGCAAATAATAAAAAGTATTTGTGGGGAATTGTTTTTTGATGGAGGACAACCCACCAGGCGTGAGTGAAGGGTTTCCGTTGGTGAAACTCGTGTCAAATCGTTGGAGGTCCCTGTCCCCGAACACATTTGGGTTATAAGGAGGCGTTATTTGTCGTTGTTCGAGCTGGAAAAAATAAAAATCCGCAGTGTTGACTACCGTCCGCTAAATGAACAAATCAACCAACCAATTCCCAGTCAATGCTCGACTTGAAGAAGCCGTTAATTTTGATGTCAGACAAGCCCTCCTCCAAGTCCGTTTTGCAGCCCAAACGCTCGGAAGGACTCTGAAAATTGCATTCCCATTCAGAAAGAGAAAGGAATAACTGTTGGGTTTGTTGACCTTGTTCAGGAAGCCCTTCAGCACGTTCGCTGCCCTTACGCTCAAATGACGCGGAATTCGAATTTGATGTTCCATGATCATTTTCTGCAACGTACATTATCTTTAAGCATTCGTATTTGTCGTCAACTGAAAATCCCCACCACCCCCCCCCAAAAAAAAGTTGCATAATTGTAAAATGACCGCCCGTCATCGAATGTCATGATACGATTGCATTACAGGCACGTATCCAAGGAGGGGGGGGGGGGGGTACATGGGGCTTACCCACCCCCCTCATTCGCCGGACTTTTCACAGTGGACTTTTCGACAGTAAGATCTGTTTTAAAAAACAATAATGGTCTATTATTTTAGTGACGCTAAAACTATCAATTTTAACTTTTAAAGTTATTTTTCTTTTTTTGTTTATTAACCAAACTGGATCCGGCAATTTTTCTTTTTTTGTTTATTAAACAAACTGGATCCGGCATTCCACTGCTCTTAAATATTGAAGGGAAATACTCTTTTTTAGGAGTATCTTTTTTATCTGCTCTCTTATGTCTTCACACTATCTTTCGCTTTTCTGCTTCTCTCTTTACTACATAAAAGACGAGTTAGGTGTCGTCCATGGCGTTGCCCACTCGTGCCGATCAATTCTCGGCCACGCTTACTTTCTGCTCAAAAAAATTGGACAATACCAGCCGATGCTTCGACTTCGTCAAAGGCTTCATTTGCAGAGTTCAACAGCGATTTCACCTTCTTATGGGTCACTAGAACCGGAGGACATTTGAAAAGGGGTTTAGGGATATTTTGAGAATTGATTATTATGAATGGCATGGTCACCGATTTTGGATTGAGAAAAGAAGGCAACAATAATTTTGAATTTTGAGCAATTAAATTATTATCAATAAAAGAAAAAAAAGGTTTTATTTGCGGACTGTCGAAAAGTCCTTCAGTCGAAAAGTCCGTTGTCGAAATCCTAGCACCCCCCCCCCCCCCTCCCCCAAAAATTCATTAACAAAAACACAATAAAAGATGCCAGACAATACCCTCCAGACCCAATCTTGGATATGTCCCTGTCGCATTTAGGGTTGTCGGTTTTAAACCGAACCGAAAAACCCGCTAACCGAAATGCTCGGTTTCGGTTCGATTAACCGAATCGGTCGGTTTCGGTTATCGGTTGGTTAACCGAAACGGCCGGTTTCGGTTTCTAAGAATTTCCAGAAACCGACAACCCTAGTCACATTCACTGATTTTCCATGACTAAACTTACAAATAGAAGGTCCTCCGCCGTCTGCTCGTCTTCTTCCGTTGTTGGCAAATGGAACGGCGATCGTCCGGCCATCATTTCGAACATCAACACGCCGAGGGCCCAAAAGTCAACACTGAAGCCGTATTCTTCGCCCATTAAAATTTCGGGAGCGATATAATTTGGGGTGCCACAAAAAGTGGAAGTGCCATCGCCTGGGCCAATGTTTTCCTTGCACATGCCAAAATCGGTCAGTTTAATGTGACCCTCGGCGTCGAGCAGCACGTTGTCCAGCTTCAAGTCGCGGTAAATGATTCCACGAGAGTGGAGAAAATGCAACGCCAAAATGATTTCAGCAGAGTAAAACCTGCAAATTCGTTTGGTTGGCAAGACATCGTGACAGGCATTTAATTTATATTCGCATTCAGTGGGCACATGTCCGATGCCGCATTTACCTGGCATGCTCTTCGGGCAATTTCTGTTGTCGTTGCATGTGAAACATCAGATCGCCGCCGGGGATAAATTCAATGACAAAAAATAGGCGAGAATCAGTCTGAGAAGAAAAATGTGTTCAGAGATCGGTGCACCCCTTTTTCCCGCCGCCGATTTCCCGCCGGTACAATTTCCCGCCAGGTAAAAATATTTTAACATATGTCGCGCGCTGTTTATTGGGGAGCAAACAATAAAACTTAGGAATAACATAGTCAAGCTTTCCCAAAATAAGGAAAATTTGTCCATTATGAAAAGGATGCGGGGCGTTTTTAAATGTACAGTCAATGTAAATGTTTTCAACGAGATTTATCCATTCTAGCATAGATTGCTTATCGAATCACATTCTCTTAAAACCAAGTCTTCAATGTTTAGTGGATCCGCTGGGACAGGAATTACCTGGTCTCTAGCACGTTCAATCATTTTTCGTGTGGAATTTTTGTCAGACATTTTTCCTTAAACCGTTTGGCTATTTCCCTGGGCCCTTTATTTGCCCTGGTAACTCAATTAAGTTCTTTAACTCCAACTAATGCACCATCTTCCTCATGAGTGTGTTCATGAAAGTGTTTTTGTGATTTGGTTCCCTAAGGTATGGATGCGCACGGGACAATTGTGTGCTTGCATTGACTGCATTTCCAAAACTTTGTGTCCCCAATTTTGTTTTTCTTTTCAAACTGATAGAGGTACGAACCCGTTCTCTTTCGCAAGGTCCTTACCCTTTTCCGAAACGGGAAATTTGTTAATGTTTTTAAGAAAAGAATTTAAATGCATGAAATGTTAGTTTAATTATTTTTTTTGATGATAAAGTTGGTTTGGTAGAGTAAACTTTATGTGGCGAGAAAATGGATTTGTTTTTGAAATATTTTTGCCTGGCGGGGAATTGTACCCGCGGGAAATCGTTCTTTTCCGTTCAAAGATTGTGATAAAAGCAGCAAATAGTAATCAACTCAAGAACAGAACCTGGAAGCAAGAGTGGAGCCCGACCAGAAAGGGATGGTTGGAGGCGGTCTCGAACACGGACTTCTCCGTTTGGATCCAGTCGATGTCCTGGATAAAAGGAATGATGCAACAATAAATGGAAAAAAAAACAGAAATTAGGCTGAAGAGTAATTCGACTTGACAATGTTTAATATGTCTTGGAATATTCCTTCAACCACACCGACCTCCTCGTCAGTGACCACCAGTGATTTTTTGATGATTTTGATGGCATATATTTGCCCAGTCCTCCTGAAAAGGGGTCGAAGCGACTGACTGATCAGTGGTCTGGCACGCATTGCCAACTTGTGCTCCGCTTGGACAACTTTTGCGTACGACCCACGCCCGATCACAGTCAGCAAATCAAAGTCGTCCAATCCGATGCCCAAACTGCTGACGCCATTGTTAAGTGTGTGTACCGCGATGCCATTCTGTAAAATTGTAACAGAGAAATGATTCGACTTTTTTATGAAGTTGCTATGCCAGCACTTCAAACTTCCAAAAAGCAATACCCTAAATGATTTCCGACTTGGTCCCCTCCCCACTTAAACAATTTGCCGGTCCAACCTCAACTCCGTCCCCGGTGAGCCCACTTCTAATTGTGGCGCTGCTGGCGGCAGAGAGATTGATTGGACTCGGTGCCGTCCTTTTAGGAGAACCGCCGCCGGGCATAATGGCGGTGGCAGAAGACGGCTTGACCATGCTGACATTTTCTGCGGTTGAAATGCCCCATTGAGCATGGCCAATGCATTTGCTGCGAACATATTTATGACACTTTTTGTGCACACACATTTCACATTCTGCACAACGAAGTCCTGAAGATGAAGAAGGACATGCAATGGACCATAATGCGAGGACAAAAGGGATACAATTTTTCATATTTTTTCAGATTAGCTCCCACTCCAAGTGCGTGCCCCCCCCCCCCCCCCCCACGGGGACGACAAGCAGGGGTTTCATGTGCCCTCAACTAACCGAAGGAATTTTGTTGCGACAATATTTTGTAAGTCAGCCATTTTCTACAACAAAAAAAAAGTTTCCTTGGTTATAGCTCTTTGGTATTGTAAATTGTAAAGTAAATTATTCGTTTAACCCCAGCTTAATCATTAGAATTTTAGTAAAAAAGTTTTTGAATGATAACAATTTTGTGGAATTGGCTAGCAAACTAAAAAAATATAAACTAAACTTTTGCCATCGGCCAGTTGACCGTACACGAACAAAGATTGTTTGGCGCTATACGCAAAGTGACCGTTTTTGAATTTTTTTTTTCAAAAGTTTGTAAAACATGTTTTAGGGGTTTTCAGGGCCGCTGATCACGAATACGATATCCATTTCGCCAAATTCATAACCCCGGACCCAAATTCGAACCAAAGTCGAAAGATTCAAATATTCATAAAAACATGGTTTCGGAGGTTTTCAGAGACGCTGATCACGAATACGTCAGCCCGACATCACGCGCGAGCAACCCGGAGCGAGCGAGCGGCGCCCCACCTACTGGCCGCCGTAGTCGAGTGTGCGCTGGTTTTTATTTAGAGTCATCATTTTATTGCTTAATAATGTTTTTTTGAGTTTTTCTGTTGTTAAACATGTTTTCTATGAACATTTGAATTTTCGACTTTTTGTTCGAATTTCCTGGGTTCGAAATTGGGCGAAGTGAATGCCGTATTCGTGATCAGCAGCCCTGAAAACTCCTGAAAGCATGTTTTATAAAATTTTGAAAAAAAATTCAAAAACGGTCACTTTGCATATAGCGCCGATTGTTTTGTCCGAATTGTTCTGCTGACCTGCCCTGCCCAGCCCCCAAATGTTGTCTTGGCACAGTGCGCAAACGGTACGTTTGTTCAGCCGTTTCTGATGGAAACCATGCCCGTTGACCGAGTAAATCTTTTTCCAACGCCGTGCCCCTCGCCTGTACACCGTTTTGTCCTCACCGGTGCACGGCGCACCCGCAATGGGCGGGTGGCCCATGAACACGTGGATCTGATAGAAAAAATAGGATTGTTTATACCGACTCATAAATCAGTGGAGAATGGAACTAATTGTGAGACGGGGGGGGGGGGGGGGGGGGGGGACCTTGAGTTCAGCATCCCGCAATTCATATGTGAGGCGAATGGCTTCTATTAGTTCCAGCTGAGACGAAATGGTACACGGATCATCTAAACGTAATCCAATCTTCTTGTTGAACCAATACAAAATGTACAATGTAAAAAATTGGGGTAATACCTTTGGTATTCGAACAACGGGCCCAAAGTTAAACAAAAACCTTTCAAATTCCTTCTTTCTCTTAGTCGCTCAAAACGAGAAAAAGCACATAAAAAAAATTTGTTTTTAGATCATTAAAAATATGTTTCCAGAGGTTTTCGGGGTCGCTGATCACGGACCTGAACTCAGATCGACAAAAGTTCAAACCCCTAACCACTAATTCGAACATTTTTCAATTTTTTTTTTTTTGCCGTCGCCTTCGGTGATGATTCACATGAATATAGAGAACTTGCTGCTGAACAATTAGTTATTCCCTATTTTTCATTACCATATATTAGTGATCAGCAGCACTTCTCAAACCGCTGAAACGTTCATGTGAATTATCACTAAAGGCGACGGCAGAAAACATTTTTGAAAAAAAATTTGAAAAATGTTCGAATTAGTGGTTAGGGGTTCGAACTTTTATCGATCTGAGTTCAGATTCGTGATCAACGACTCCGAAAATCTGGAAACATGTTTTTAATGATCCAAAAAAAATTTTTTTTGTGTGGTCTAAACCACATATGTAAGTACCAAAATTTGGTTTTAAATGAATTGTTTAAATTTGAAAAAAATAACACCCTCCGCTAAAGAAGTTCCAAAAACCAAAAATGGGGCGAGAGGGGGCAACCAAAGCATTACCCTTCCTTTTTTTGACCTTCATTGTCTATCCATTTGACAGTGATTGTCTGATTCGAAGCCAATTTAAGAATTTCACGGATTTTGTCGAAGAATGAGTCCACTGTTATCGCGTCGGCCATGTAAATGATGAACGCTTGGCGTTGGAAGAAAATTTTAACTTTAAGTGCGTCTTCCACCTCTTTTTCTTCCCGCATTTCTGTGATGGTTGAAGTTAATTATGATTGAATATTCCATACACATATACTGGTGGAAAAAAGTCTTGATATACATACATATGAATCTTGCAAAATGTTTCTATTGAGGATATCCATTTCGACCATTTCGGTCTTCGAACCTGAATTCGAACAATCAAAATTTTTTTCAAAATTCACCTTGCACAAAATCGATTCAAATGCACGAAAAACAAAGAAAAACGCACAAAATCTCGGCCCCGGGGACGTTTCGGCCCTGCCGTTTAGGCCCCAAACTTTTTCATGACCAACGTTTTGAAATTAATAAGGAAAAAATAGTGAATTTTTTATCCAACAAAACATGATAATTATAAATAACTGCTGGAGATTGACCATGCCAAAACAAAGACCTATGGAGCAATTTATTGAAATGATTTATATACATATTTCACGGTTCAATTATGTTTACTGAATTTCACGGTTCAATTATGTTTACTGAAATTTCAAATTGAGTGATTAACAGGGAACTGAGGGCAGGCAGTAGAGAAGTAACGTTTCCAGGGACGTATTTGTCTCGTCGAGAGCTGTCGATGGATACCAATTTTGCCTATGAATTGAATGTGTTTGGGCTGGGTTAAGGTCATTTCTTACTGATTTTTCACGACTTTAAACCGGTTCAAAAACCGGTTTAGAATGGTTTACGCGCAAAAAGTTTGATTATTCTATCGTTTTTAGCATCTAAGGAAACCTAAGTGGTTTTATGTGATTTGGAGTCTGGAACCTATGACCGATATTTACCCTTTTTAACAACAAATTTTTCAAATTTTCCGCTTAATTTTTTGGTTTTCAGGTAGTTTTTTTTTCATTCAAAAAATATTTTAAGTCATTACTATGTATGTCCAATGGCAGACAATGGACTGACCAACAAATGCTTAGGTGTATTTAATGAAATTGAAATTTTTTAAAGTTCGAATTCGGGATTCGAAATTGGTCGAAAAGGTGGTCAGATTCGTACTCAGCGGCTTAAATTAGACTTAGAAATGTTTCCAGAAGTTTATTTAAAAAAAAACTGGATCAATGAACCGAAAGATTGCCTAAAATCACTTTATTCATGCTATCACTATTGTCTTTTTTTTTTTTAGCCACTGTTAAACTTTTTGGTGCTACACAAAATTTTAATTAAAAAAAATTACCGATTTCTTCGACTTTTTTTTGTTTTGTTAGAAAGTACGAGTTGGGTAACTTAGTACGAGTTGGGGTCGCAGTACGAGTTGTGGATGTACGAGTTGGACCAGTACGAGTTGGGTATTTACCAAGTATAAGTTCCTTATTTTTTGTAATTCAAAAATAAAAATTTTGCAAAAAAAGTCAATTTTTTTATTAATACTATCATCGACAGGAACTCTCTTCAAATGTATCCATTCTCTCAATTTATTCACTGTACTTTGAGCCCTCCGCTGGAATGTAATTCGACGCTTTTCTCTGCCGCTTTCCGTCCATAATAAGACCAATAGACAATCTTTGGAAGGAATTTTGGATGGATAAATATATGGAGGAGACGGCGACAAACACACATTGAATAGAGCGAACATTGTGGGAAAAGCGATCCGAGAGAACTTTTCAAATAAAAACGGCTTTTTTTAATATGGCATTTTCGGTCGGACTTATAAAACTGACTTTGTCTATGGTCTCGGCTTGGATTTGTGAGGGAGCAAATTGATTGAGCAAATTGATAAATCGAAAGGGCAAAGGCGGCGGCGTTCGTTGCTGGAGCCTAACTACAAAATCCCCATCTATCCTAAAAAAAAAAAAAAAAAATTAAAAAAAGAATGGTAAAATACCCACGGGAGCATAAACCGTTTCTCGCAGCACTGTCGGGCCAAGGTTCCCCCGAATCTCGGCGACAGATCTTCACTGTTCCCTCCGTCTCGAATATGCCGCGGGGGATGTTCCCCATTTTCTGCTGACCCCCCGCCATTCTCTTTCCGTCGGTTTTTGCATTTAACTGCTGACTCAGCAAGTGTCGTCCTTTTACTGCGAATATGCGCCGTAGGCATTTCGCGCACTTTGAAGCCGACAATGGCCAACTCGAGAAGACCTTGAAGCCGTTTAAGACATTGTGTCATAAAGGGGACAAGTTGGGTTAACTGCAGAAGATAAAGAACATCGCTCCCAGCATCCAAACATCGATTGCCTTCACATAGGACACTCGGGGAAGGTTCCTGGACCAAATTCATTTCAAAATAAAAAAAAAAACATGAACTAGGTTAAAAATGTCCCGACGAATATGAGTCCAGATTAAAAAACCCAAACCCGAATTCTCACATGGTCTGTATTGTGTCCGAGCAATAGTTTATAAAAGTTTATTTGCAGATAAATAATCAATAAGAGAAATGCAATAATAAATTGGTCACTTTTGGGAGCAAAGAACAGAAGTAAAAACAGAGCGAAGAATATAGAATGAATGATGGTGGGGAAATGACATACAATAGAAAAGTCTGGAATTGGCAGAACGCCAAATCACATTCAAATACATTACAACTCCTCCCCACCAATTCTTGGTCTTCTTCAGCGACTCGGATCGTAGATCTGTCGAGCCTTTCGTGGTCGAGTCGTCCGGCGAAGCGGTGGCGGTTGTTCCTGCTGTTGCTGAACGGGTTCAGGATTCTCACCCAGATCATCCTGAACTTCCGCATTTTGCTCTTGTTCGCCGATCAGACTTTCCGCAACGATCGAATCATCGTCGGAGTCTTCGTCCAGCTGTTCGTACTCTTTGCGCGACACGTCCGGCTTCAACTGGTCCAAATGACGCTTCCAAATTCCACGAGGAGTACGGACGAGGAATAAGGCGTTACCTACTTCCTGAATAATTTGACCTTGGAGCCAATTTGGTCCGTCGCGGTAGTTCCTGGCGTAGACCCGTTGTCCAATTGCAAACGTCCTTACCCTTTTGTTGCGATCAAAATTCCGCTTTGCTCTTACCTCATATTTGGATGTCTCCTTCCCTTCTTCCTTTATTCCCGCCTCGGGTAAAGGGGTAACCAAATCCAACAATGTCCTTAACTTTCTTCCAAAGAGAAGTTCGGACGGCGGCATTCCTGTCGCTGTATGCGGTGTCACTCTATATCTCAAGAGGAATTGGTGTAAGGCGGTCTCGGCTTCAGTTTCACCGCCTTCTCTCATGAACTTCATCCCTTGCTTGAAGCTTCGAACCATTCTTTCTGCTTCTCCATTACTCATTGGATGGTACGGAGGCGTGAGTGA
>JAKKIK010002112.1:0-12607 GCA_024500135.1 Heterodera carotae
CCACCCCGGGACGTACCCAGGGGGGGGGGGGGTAAGCCGGGTACCTACCCCCCCCCCCCAAGGCCTCCAGATAAAAATTTTTTTCTCCATTAGGGTAAAGGGAATTTATAAAAAAAGAAAATTTAAAGGAAAATGTAAACATTTCCTAACTAATTTATTCAAAAAATTTTTTAATAGCAATTTGTCCTAGTGGTCTATGCGACCGACAAGAAACTTTTCATCTAAGGTTCAAATCCTTTCCAAAACTTGGCTATTTTTTCAAAAAAATTTTCGGCGGCGCCTATCGGCACCGCCGAAACCCGCAGCTCCCGAAAAATTTTTGATTGTCGGGCGAGAGCAAAAAAAAAAAAAAGGTCGTCGGTACCCCCCCCAAGCCAAAATGCTAGGTACGTCCCTGCTGACACCTTAATCATAAAACATTTAAACGACCTTATAAAAAAAAATTCACGACTATACAAATTTCACTATTAGAATCACCGAAATTTTTAATTATTTTGTTGACAAAATATTGTTAAAATCAGTCAGCTGTTGCCATAATTGAAGCTAAATATCATAGGGCACGCATGCTTAGACGAGAAAATACTTTTGGTTGGGTTGGAACTAACAAAATAAAGCTTTTTTTTCCGGTTGGTAGACGGGATTGGTCGTGTAAATGTTTTTAGTCGTGTAATCTGCAGTAGAGCCCCTTTTTTACATGTTGAAACTAAAGTTTGAACAATGTTTTTTCTCTAGAGAGCATGCGCAAAAATACAACAAAAATCAAATAAATCCAAAAAATGTTTCTATTGCCCTTTTCATTCAGATTCCACGACCTGACACTGTGCCGCAGCGCAAGTCATCTATTCTTCACCCGTCGGCACACAGTAAATTGAGTCCTCAGCCGCATATTCATCACGAACACACGGACGAATCGTTGACCTTCCCCCAGTCGTGAGGAGAGAGCGCATGAGAAAGGAAGACGGACAGAGTGGAGGAAAACGAAAGAATGCGAGGCACAATAACGAAAACATGACCAACGGAACAATAATTTAAAAATACACCGATAGGGCGGGGCTTAGAAAATAATACAGAACAATTGGATTGTTATTTTCTGCATAAAACAGTGACCAGATCCAAACCAAGGAAAATCAGATGGTTTGACTGACTGCTCGTGATGTTGCATTTGTGCGTTTAAAATTTTTCATTCGTTTTTTTGCAGAGTTCCAAAAAAAAAAAGAATTTAAGGACACCAATTTTCGCAAAATGAAAAGTTCTAAACCATAAGTGTAAAGCTTAAAACTTGTCAATAACAACGAGATGAGTATCCCCATCTGCTGTTTATTAGCAAAATTTGGGAGGGATCTGGCGCAAAATTTTATACTTAGAATGGCCTAATTTTGCGATAAATTATTCTTTTCGCAATCTTATTTCTGTCTGGTGGTGAGTATTAAGGTTTTCAAGGTTAATTACTAGAGTTAGAGCAAGACCGGATCCGGTACAAGATTTAACAAGATCCGGTGGTCCGGTCTTGTGATTTTAGGAAAAAACAAGATTGAAAGTGACCAGATCCGGAATCTTGGTGATTTGGAATTTTCCGATCCGGTCCGGTCCGGTGAATTTTGACCAAGATTCAAACAAGATTAAGATCCCGGCAAAACTTGAAAATTCCTTAACAAAAATGCAATAAAAATGAAAATTCCACCCCTAAGAATCGGATTTTGAATGAATTATGGATTTTTCGAAGCGAATGTTTCGCCAACTACATAAAATAAAAAGCATTCCCAAAAAAATCTCCCGGCAGCGGATCAATTCCTCCCCAGTAAGTTTTATTTTAAATTTTAATTTTTAACTTCATGTTAAACTTGATTAAATTTTGCCAAAATTTAACGAAATCTTTTGATTTTTGCCTTAATTTTCCTACTATTTTTTTAAATTTTTTCCGGCGGCGCCTATCGGCACCGCCGAACCCCGGCTGAAAATGCCGGGTTTTTGAGTTTTCGCAATCGCATCCCTGACACAAACTGGACCAATTTAAAAAAAAATCCATAATATTTAGAAAAGTAGTACCATTGGAGCCTGAAACAATCCCTTAAATCACATCTCATGTATGTGCAAAAAATTATAGAACATTAAGTTTGAATTTTCGGTTTTTTCCCTTGTTTTTTGAAAATTAGCCAATCCGGAATCTTGGTACCGGATCTTGGTCTCAAGAAAACAAGATTACCAAGATCACAAGAAATATCCTCAATGTTGAATCCTCAAAAGTCGGGTCCTCAAATGTCGGTCCTCAGATGTCGTGTCCTCAAACGTCGGGTCCTCAAAATTCAAGTCCTCAAATGTCGCACCACGGTAATAATGGATGGTAACCCCCTTTTTTTCAAAAAAATAAATATTATTTTTTTGCTTCAAGACTATGTTTCTAGGAGTTGCTTGGGTCACTGATCACGAATCTGGCATCCAATTTGCCCAAATCCGAACCCCAGACCTGAATTCGAACTAAAAGTCGGAAAACTCAAAAAAATTTAAAAATAATTTATCACCAAACCACTCCGGGGTTCGGGTGAAATGGATACCAGATTCGTGATCAGTGTCTAGGTGTTTATTTCCAACACTGAGTTTTGTCCCTGTGGAAAATAGTGAGCTCCGTTCATTTTGTTGTTTTTATCTTAAAAATGTTTAAATTTAAATGAAATCAATTCTTGGTGCTTGAAAAAGGAAAGCAGATTTTGTTACAATTACAATACAAAATGTCATTTTATTCTTCGTCTCCGTCTGCCGTTGTGAAAAGTTTCTTTTCGTTTCTTCGTTTTCTGACTTCACACATCAGAATGACGACGCAGAGAAGGACGAGGATGAACACGATAATGCCAAATGGGAGCAGCCAGGCAAATTGACCTGTCAACAAATTCAAAAAAGCACTAAATGAGAGTCAGCCTCTTTTCTTAGGTTTGGCGGCACTTTTGTAGTTGCTTGTAGAGTGTTTCAGCATTTAAAGGGATTTTATGAATGTGCGAAATAGATATCGGATTCGTGATCAGTGACCCTGATGAACCCTAAGAAGCATGTTTTCATGTCTTTTTAACACATTCTAGAAAATTCGTATAATCTGATCAAAAAAGGGAACCCAAACTACACAAGTGCCAGAGAACCGAATTGGTCTGATCCCACCCTGCTGGTGGGATTGGCATTCTCTGCCGCATCAGCCAATTATCTCACTTTTTACTCGCAATTTCCTCTCAATTATTATGCCACTCTTTTTGCCACTTCTGCTGGCTGAGTTGCGGGATCTGCATGAGTACGTATCTGCATCCTCATAAGTGACGTTCCGGATCACCAGCGCACCATCGTTCAGCACTTGAAAGCGTTCACCGCCACGCAACTGAAGCGTATAAATAAAGACGGGAATAGGCGCCTCACAAAATTTCCTCCCTCTGCTTCCATGTCGCCCTCTTTCGCCATGTCTGTCTCTTTCGTCCCTCCCTCCCTCTGCCTCCGTGTCTCTCTCTTTCGTCCCTCCCTCCCTCTACCTCCGTGTCTCTCTCTTTCGTCCCTCCCTCCCTCTACCTCCGTGTCTCTCTCTTTCGTCCCTCCCTCCCTCTTTCGCCATGTCTCTCTCTTTCGTCCCTCCCTCCCTCTACCTCCGTGTCTCTCTCTTTCGTCCCTCCCTCCCTCTTCCTCCATGTCTCTCCACCCTCACTCGCCCCCTCTTCCTCCATGTCTCCTCCGTCACGCCCTCTCGTTTCTTTCTCTTCTTCTCTCCGCGTTTCTCCCTCATCAATGGCTTCCCCAAATCAACCACCTCGAAGGCGCCTTTCCGCCACGTCACTTCCGGCCTCGGGTGTCCATATGCCGGACATTCCAAACGCGTGTCCTCGCCGCGTTTGGCACTTACTCGGCCCGCTTCGAAGTGAAAGGCGTCTTTTTCGTCAATGCGCAACGATGCGTTACTGAGCACAATTGGACGAACTACGAAAGCGCAGAGAGATTCAGTGGAAGGAAAAGTGAGGGCATCCAATGAGCACAAAGTGATCCCAACAAAAAACAAACCCCAATAATGGCCAAAATAAATTTCAAATCCAAAAATTCAATGGCGTAAAGTGACCGACCGCTTATTCGAATTGGGTCTCTTTTCCTTTTTTTTCAAATTTGTATTTAAGTCACATTTCTGCTCTTTTTTAAATGCTTCTATTTTTTCCGATGGGACCAAAATTGGGCGCCATTGGCAAAAAATTACGGTAGACGACGATCTGTCCACTTAAATTTCCAAAATCTCTTGTTCGAATATGACATGTCCAATTGCCGGCATACGACGCGAAAACCTTGAGAGAATGATAAAATAAAAGGTGACTGAATTTGTTGCCGTTTACGAGTCCAATGGAAACCCAACACATAAAGCTATACCATAATTTTTAAACACAAACAGTATAGAGGATGCTGCTGATTACATTTAAATTTGCTAAAGTCAAAAATTTAAAAATTCGAAAAGGTAAGAGAATTTTTTAAAATTATTTTTCTCGTGGCCAAAACGAATTCCCCCACCTCTGCTCTGTACACACAAAAAGCAATTAAAAGCAGCAGAAAGACCTAGCGTAAGTTTTACTTGCTCGAAGCTCAGTGTTCCATTGAAAGCGTTGTCTGTGCTGAGATTGGCGGCATATTTCTCGCCGTTGTGAGTAAAATCTGTTAAAATTGAAACGAAAAATGAGCGGACAATTGCATTGAAAGATGATGGTAAACAGATGGTTTGAGAGAAACAATTGCCATTTTGGGATATTGGCGCTTTTTAGTAGTAAAATGCCAAAAATAGGACTTTGATTTTTAGGTGCCATGAAATTTTTAGAGAATTTATGTACAGATTTCTTCCGTGTCCAATGCCGATTCTCTGCGCGATTCTCTGAAGGACATAAGTCGGGCATCGACCGCGTGACACCACAACAGCAATGGGTCGGTCGTCTGAAGCAGTCCCTGAGGACCGGCACGGCCATGCTTAATCTAGACGGAATGGATGCAAATTTAAATCGGGCAATATTAGGGCGAGTTGGGGTCGTTTGGCCCCCCACATTTGGGTCCTAGCCAAAGTTTTTGGATTTTCTGCAAATTTGGTTCCTCGATTACATGTTTAGAAGCTATCTTTAAGCAGTTCCCATTCAAAATACTAATACTATTAGATGTATCAATTTTTGAGGTCGTATTAAAAGAAAGACAAAATTAAAAAAAATTTTCCTGAGGTTATCTGGGTCCCTGATCACAAATACGACACCCATTTCGGTCAATTCCCAAGTTCGAACAAAAAGTAGAAAATCGAATTTTCATTAAATTGTATTCAAAATTACTCTTTATTTGGCGTCAAAAATTTGCTGGTAATAATTGCCTGTATAATATCTAGAACCAAATGTTTACCATTATAATGTGAATGTTAATAATTTTTTAATCAATTTTAAGTCATAAAAATGATTTTTGTAAAAAGGTGTATTTTCGACTTTTTGTTCGAATTTTGTTCCGGGGTTCGGAATTGAGTGAAACGGTTGTCATATTCGTGATCAGCGATCCCGATAACAACTGAAAACACGTTTTATATGAGTTAAAAAAAATTTAAAACATTAACACCGTCCGCTGCATAAGTACCGAAAACGGATTAAAAAATCTTTAAAAATAGTACTTAATTTGAAAAAATATTTATAGTCAATTAATTCATTTTAAAATTAATTATTTTTCTGCTGGTACCATAAAGTGAGGGTAACGGGTTGATTACCCCCCTACCCAGGGTTAAAAAGAGGGGATTCCTACCCGCACTTTATTTACGGGTTTTACCCGCCGACGGGTAGGGGGTAAACACCCCGGGGTAGTTTAACCCGGCATAGTTTAACCCGGGGTAGTTTAAACCCGGGGTAACTTAAACCGGGTTAGTTTAACCCGGTCAACCTACCTCGGCTTTACTCCAACATTTTCTTTTTTCTAAATAAGAACAAATGGTCTAATTCTAATTGGACCCCAATTATGAGTAAATCAATGCTTTAATTTATGGAGCGGTGCCGATAGGCGCCGCCAGCTAAAATTATAACTTCAATAATAAATATATATTCTTTTCAAAAATGTCAGAATTTCCTAAAAATAAATTCAAGATCTACATATCTACCAAACAGCAACAAACCGGAATTGTTACGATTGCCGGACCGCGAGCATGTGGCAAAATATTATTGGATTTTGAGGGAGACGAAAATGGAGAAGCGGCATCCGTTAAAATAAGAGAAAGTTGAGCAAATAAAAGAGAGGTGACGACGAAAAATAGGAAAAGCGAAATGGGAGAAAGGAATGGGAGGACAAAATTATAAGGTAAGGCGAAGGGAGAAGAATCCGATCCTTTTTTTGGTGAGCACATTGGGCAGAAGAGAAGCGAGAAATTGAATTGTCTAAAACATTGAAAAGGTGTCACAGAAAGAAGAAGATATTGTACTTGACGAAAAGAAAAACGACGAAAATTTATGATTGAAAAATGAACGGTCACAACAAATACGACTTTGAAGGGGACAGGTGAAGGGATATTGGCACATTTTGAAATGGCGAGGGAGCCGGAAGGGTGAGAAGGAGGAGAGGGGAAGAGGAGAAGGGAGGGATTGGGAAGGGGGAGGATGGGAAGGAAGAGGGGAAGAGGAGGGAGGGAGGGAGGTGGGGCATGGAAGATGGGAAGGAGAGGGGAAGAGGAGGAGGGAGGGAGGTGGGGCAAGGAGGATGGGAAGGAGAGGGGAAGGGGAGGAGGGGGGAAGGGGGAGGATGGGAAGGAGAGGGGAAGGGGAGGGAGGGAGGGAGGTGGGGCATGGAAGATGGGAAGGAGAGGGGAAGAGGAGGAGGGAGGGAGGTTGGGCAAGGAGGATGGGAAGGAGAGGGGAAGAGGAGGGAGGGAGGGAGAGAGTGGGAAGGGGGAGGATGGGAAGGAGAGGGGAAGAGGAGAAGGGAGGGAGGTGGGAAGGGGGAGGATGGGAAGGAGAGGGGAAGAGGAGGAGGGAGGGAGATGGGGCAAGGAGGATGGGAAGGAGAGGGGAAGAGGAGGAGAGAGGAGGAAAAGGGAGGGAGGGGTCGGATAATGTCCAAGGACAGCTGTCGATTAAAAAGTGGCGGACGGTTTTACACCGAGGCAGCAGGCAAAAAGGTTGGGTGTATTTAAAGATGGTAGAGAAGATGTGACAATGAAAATGAGGCTAACTGCTGCTGGAAGGTAAGTAAGTAATGAAAGTGTCTTTCCCCCGCCTCAAATGGATTTTTTTTCATTTCCACCACAAAAATTCATTTCCTTCCCTAGCAATTGAATCGAAAATGAAAGTGAAACGAAAGTGACAAAAATGAAGACGCAGCACTTAAATGAATGAATGCTTAAGGGGAGGGGGGAGGGGGAAGAAAAGCCGAGAGTTAAGACGAACGAGTGGAGGGAGAATGAATGAATGTTATGGCAGGCAAAAGAGTGTGGGGGGAGGGGGGGGGGGGGAGGGATTCATTGAGTTGGCTGCTGACATTGGGCGACGGACACTTCTCCAACAACCGCTGCCAGAAGAAGCGGTTGTTGAATGCCATTTCTTCTTCTCTTCCCCTTGGCTAATTCAATTTCTGCCATATGCCAACTCATTCATCCTCCCATTGGGACTTTCGCTTCGGCTCCAAAAATAAAATGGCACTATTCAAGGCGGAGGAAACTGTAGCGAGAAGAGTCAGTGACCGGAGGAAAGCATTGGTAGCAAAAACAATAGACCGAAAAGGAGGAGGAGAGAAGTTAAAGATGCCGGGGGGGGTGGGGGGGGGCTCAACAACAACACTTAAGCCGATAATCCAACTAAAGTGTCAATAATATCCTTCAAAACGCTCAACTAATTCTGAAAAGGCTCAAAGTTCCCTCGGAAAAAGGAGTAATTTTATAGGGTCCAATTTATTTTTCAAATTGTTCTAAATTCCAAAATTTGACAATGAGACAAACCAACATAAGGAATCATGTTCAATGGCTTACAATAACGAATCCAGAATAAATAATTTCAAAAAGGTCAATATTTTCAATTCACTTCGGCACGCATTCATTGAGTTTATTCTGCAAAACTCTTCGCTGATAATTTTCAGTCGCAGGTCGAACCTGAAAATCTTATTTTAAATCGTCTGGAAAAACACTTTGGTAATTTTACCTCCAAAGTAAAATTTTCATCTTCAAATAGAAGTCCGTCGTAGTTCCGGACGACCTGAGCGGCGTGGTATTTGTTCGCAAATTGGACGACCGCTTCGCTAACAGAGCGATACTCGACGTGCAGAGGACGAAAGTCGGGGAACATAGAAGCAATTTGAAACTTGTTGAAAGTGGCGGGGAAACCTGGAGTATATATTGCGTGGATTTAGGGGGTAATGGAGCGCGAGGACAGGCACGTATCCGGGGGGAGGGGGGTACTTAGTCTCCACAAAAATTCCCGCAAAAAGGCACCTTCTAATAAAAGGTTTTTGAGACTTCCCCTACCAAGTATCCCCCCACACAAGACCCAAAGTCGCGCCCCCCCCCAGACCCAAATCCCCGATACGTCCCTAGCGGGGGTGAGAGCCAAAGTTTACCTCTCACAATGAGTTCACTATCCGTGCCATTTTTATCTTCAATTTCGTCATTTTGTGCACGCAATTCCTTCGACTGTTGTTCAAGTGACTGCGGCGGTCGATTTGGACTTGGCTCGTCGCCTAAGCAAGCAAAACACAAATTAAAAAAAATTCAAAGCACATTCTCCTCACTTTTATGCAATACAACGCCAACCGAATATTCTATGTCTTGAGATAAGCAGCCTTTGGTCGAATTTATGGGCTGAATTTGAGCACAATTTTGTGACGGAATTGCTTTGTTGTAAATAGTAAGAGGCGGAGATTGAATTTCTATGGAATTGGAGACGACCATTTGAAAATTGTCCTTCTTTCGACGACTCGGTTTAACATTTTCACTTAGATGAGTTTAAATTGGAAGTGTTGAATCGAAGTTTTTAACGCAAAAGCAGAAGACACGAACATACTTGGGTCTGGCCATAATCTGCGAAAGGCGACGGGCAACCCATTGATTCATGCGGAACATGACCTCGTCCAGTTGATAACAACTGAAGTAATTGAGTGCATTCTCCGCGAGGATACCTCAATTAATTAAACCCGAATTTTGAGAAAAGGTGAACAAGAACCTTGGCCGATCAAGGCTCCGTTGTGCGTTAGATCTTTGAGCAATTGGTGCTCGACTGAGTCTTTTGAAGGCAACACGTGAATGACATAACTGACCTGAAAGCGCAAAAAGTCTAAATTCCAACAGTCGGTAAACACCGTACGTCCGGATGATCGTGATTTATCGTTTCATAGCCCTTCGTAATTTCTCCAACTGACCCTGGCGTCGCGTATCTTAACAAAACGATTAAATACTGGATTTCATCCGTCGTTCTAAACATACAATAAAAAATTCGGCGATGGCATGAAATAATGCCAAAAATGTCGCTCAACGGCGGCCCTCTCTAACTCACGCACCATCCACACACCGAACTTCCTGGAAAAACATGGCGATCATTTAAAGGACCAGAAAAAAAAAAACAATTCTTACTCAAACTCAGGAATCAGCTCCGGACCCGCAACCGAACATATCATTCCCCATTTCACCCTCGAAGAATCCATTTCTCAATGAATGAATGTCAATCAAACAAAGCTAAACACTAACATTAAACAATTATAACAAAAAACACAGATAAGACTCCTCCAAGTCATCAAGACAATTTTCATTATTACAGAAAATAAATCCAATGGGTTTCTCAGTTCTAAAACAAATAATTTTTTTAGCAAAATTTGGGCCGTCGAAGATCAATCATAAATCCCTCTTTACATCTGCAGAGGCAAAGCATTGAATTTGTTATTCGAAGTTGTAAAGCCCTTAAAAGTAGCAATAAAGCATGTGTATGTATCATGTATACATGTTGTAGCCGAACACGAATTGCAGCCGAATTCGGCTAGCCGAACGCGAAAACACTGACGAGCTTTGACGAACATTGACAATTATTGTTAGTTTGTAGGTTTAAACCCATTGTTCGGCAATGTTCGTCACAAATTCGAATTCAGCTAGCCGAATTCGACAGAAATTGTGTTCTGTAACATATATATGTGAATTGCCTACAGTTTTGGGGGATTTTTTCTTTTTGCCATTCTTTGGCTTCTTAGTCGTTGCGGTAGAAGATGCTTCCTTAGGCGGATTTCCAGTCGTTGTTGAGATGGAAGCATCCTTGGGCGGATTTCCAGTCGTTGTTGAGATGGAAGCATCCTTGGGCGGATTTCCAGTCGTTGTTGAGATGGAAGCATCCTTGGGCGGATTTCCAGTCGTTGTTGAGATGGAAGCATCATTGGGCGGTTTTCCAGTCGTTGTCGAGATGGAAGCATCCTTGGGCGGATTTCCAGTCGTTGTTGAGATGGAAGCATCATTGGGTGGTTTTCCAGTCGTTGTTGAGATGGAAGCATCCTTGGGCGGTTTTCCCGTCGTTGTTGAGACGGAAGCATCCTTGGAGTGTTTTGCAGTCGTTGTTGATTCTTCCTTCATTTTCTTTTCAACGCTTAGCAATTTTCCCGTTGCGTCAATTGGTTTTGCACCACCGAATGGATCGGTCTTTCGCTTTTCTGTAAAATAAGTGAGATGAGTATATCGAAAAGTAAAACCAAGCAAATCAAAATTACCCAGAATAAGTATACACTTAAATTAACCTTCCAATGGATGAGCATTTCTGTAGCACAATAACTGATCCTCAAGTTCTGAAGCGGTGAAATGGGCCGTTTTGGGTGGTTCTGACGAAGGCAGCACGTACTCGACATGGATTTCTTTGCTACCGATAGCCTTAAAGCAGGATTATTTAAAAACAAAAGAACAATTGGCGTATGTCTTACCTTCCCATCCATCATCAAAATATGAACACAGCCTTCAAAGTTTTTGGCCATTAACATGCACGACTCTACAGATGTAGCCGAAGTCCGATAAGCGTGAACCGCATATATCTGAAACGTATTAAAATAATTAACCCGACTTTATCACAAAATCGATTGAGTCTTCCATACATATTTGTGGCCGCCAAAAAGTTTGTAAATCTCCATGTTTGCGGCGTCAGTGTCACAATCGACGGACAAATTGGAAGCAAAAATGTAAAACGGTCCATTGTGGTCAATGTTAATTGAAGAAGACTCAGCTTTAGTACTCTCATCCTAAAAAAAACAAATTTTAAATGTATTCTTTTAGATAATACTGAAAATGGTTGCCCTTTTTTTGATTAAAAAAAAATCATTTTTCCATGCAAGGTTCACATATGACGAATCTGACGTCCGTTTCTTCAATTCCAAGCACCGGATCAAAATGCAACAAAACCCCAATTTTCAAAAATTGTTTTAAAAAATATTAATCATTGGGCCCAAACTCCAAATTACCTAACCCCCCCCCCCTACGGGCCTGGCAGGACTGACATTATTATGCCAACAAATATACCTGATGGTTGCTGACCATCTCACTCCAGTTCCCAATTTCTGAACTGTGGTCTCTAAGCAAATCTTGCAGAATGGAACTAGAGCTGCTCATCGTTGCATCAAGTGTCATTTGAATAAGTATCAATTTTTTACCTAAAGAACATTCCATTGACAGAGTCATGTGTTAATTATTATGAACAAGACTATGTATGGGATACTTACCAAGGGTGTGACTCATGCCGAAAATTACGAGTCAGATTTCTAAGAATACGAAAAAATTCAAAATACGAGTCGCTAATTCAAAAAATTAAGACTAACGAATTTTTATTATGTCATTATCCGGTACTTATAGTCGCCGCAATAATTCTCTCACTTCCGCACGCTCACTATGGATTAAACAAACTGAGGATTGAGGGTGAGATTAGCGGCAAAGGTGGAGATCATTGTCCCGAAAAATTAATTCTGAGAATACTTTTCCCGACTAAAATTTGAAAATTTTGCCAAAAATTGAAATTTTTTAAATTTTTCAATTCAGAATTTTTTTTATAGCCATGGAGAAAATTGGAGGAAAATTTAACACATAACAAAAAAGGTATAATCAATTTACGCGTATCTGAATGTTTGATGCTGTTAGAGATAAGAAAATAGTACGCCAAAATGAGAGAAAAAAGAAAAACATTTGAGTTTTACTCTATAAATAGAGAAAAAAAGATAAACTTCATATAATTAGTAGTGACGCGGCGAAAGTGAAAAAACCCGAAAACCGAAACCGAAAGTCAGACCCGAAACCCGAAACCGAAACCCGAAAGCCAAAAAACCCGAAAAAACCGGAACCGAAACCGAAAGTTAAAATTTTTTTCCAAATTATTGCTTGGTATTCTTAAAAAAAATTTTGCTCGAATTTTCCATAAATCTGCTATATTATTTTCTCGACATTTTTTTCAAAGAATTCTATATACGGAATTTTTCCGGGGTGCCGGCAGGTTTAATTTAAACGTTTTTTTCTTTAGGAAAAACGTAAGAAATAGAGGTCCGGCGGTGCCGATAGGCGCCGCCGGGAAAATTTTGAGAATTTAGCTGGGTTTCCTTGTGAAAATTTGTTATAAAAATGGCTCATAAATCCTCAATAAATTACAATTTTAATAATTAATTT
>JAKKIK010002113.1:0-12599 GCA_024500135.1 Heterodera carotae
GAACACATCGCCGGGAGGGCGGCTGAATGGGGCGGTGCGGCTGGTAGCAAAATTGATGAGAGACTGAAGGTTAGTTTAAAAAAATGCTGCTGCTGCTGGGCCAACCTGTAGTGTGTGATGGAGTTGGAGCACAAAATGTGCAGCTGGCAACAACAAAAGGAAACACAGAGAAAGAGAGACACAGAGAGAGTGAGAGAGATAAACAAATAACAGCATAAAGGACACAGAGAAACAGAGAACAACAATAGGCTCTCTATAATCATTACAATTGGGGAACGGGAAGAACATTGTAAGTCAGCCAAATTCTTCAAACTTGGTATTTATTCGAAAGCTCTACGTGTTTAGAAGCTATGATTAAGCAGAAGCTAAGCGATTAAAAATTCTTGAAAAAGTTTAATTCAAGAATTTTTTAATTTGGCCCTAACTTCTTTTTTTTTGTTGCTCTACCAAATTTAGACAATAATCATTTCATATGAAAGATCCGTGAGTTTGGAGATTTGAATAAGCAGAAGCTAAATTTAATCCCGTTCTAAAAATTATCATTTACTGCGAAAACCCGACAAAAAAAGGACGAATTTCGACGTTTAATTGACGCGCAACAAGTTTTTTTCAAAAGTATGCCTTAGTCGCGGATTTGGGACATTTACATAGTCGCGTTTTCTCTGATCGAACTTTTATTTTTGTTGCGTTTTCGCTGATGGGGTATATTTGATCGCTTTTCGCTGTGGTAGAGTCAAGTGTTCGCAGCGGGGTGACATTTTGTCGCGTTTTCGCCGTGGGGGGACATTTTGTCGGTGTGACAAATCTGCCAGTAGGTATACAGCCCCAAAAATTTGCGTTTTCGCTGATGGTGAGACATTTCGTCAAGTGTTCGCTGTGGGTGACATTTTGTCGCGTTTTCGCCGTGGGGGGACATTTTGTCAAATAATTGTTCGCAGCAGGGTGACATTTTGCCAATAATAAGTGTAGAGGAGGACACTTTTGTCTTACACCCCAAAAATTTTGTGGCTGGCCCCAAAGGGCCTCCTTATTTGCCTTTCCGGGGAGTTAGGACATTTTGTCACGTTTTCACTGGCAGGAAATTTTGTCGTGGTTTTTCGCTGTTCGCGTTTTCGCTCTGGGGGGACATTTCGTCAATTCTTCGCAGCGGGTTGACATTTTGTCGGTGTGACATTTTGCCAATAATAGGTGGAGGGGGGACACTTTTGTCATACAGCCCCAAAAATTAATGTGGCTGCTGCTGCTGGCCCCAAAGGGCCTCCTTGCTGCTGCAGCGGCAGCGGCGGGCGACGCTGTTTTTTTCGTTCGCCTCCCCCCATTCTCTGCCCGCCCGCCCGCCATCCCCTCGAGGGTTTTTATAAGCGTTTTTCACTTTCACTTTTTTGTTTTGTTTCTCGCAAATTTTGTGGACGCGGCGCGGCGGCGGCGTTCTTTGGTTTTTGTGTTGTCTTTTTTTTCTATTTTTTTTTAATTACTCGTTTTAGTAACATTTTGTTGATGATGAAAAAGAGTAAAACGTAAAGAAAGTGAAAATTTTTGCAAATGGAGGAAATGCAAAATTGAATTGAAAAAGAAATTTTGTTTGAGATTACCAATAGGGTGTCCAAAAATATGGATATAAAATCGCGAATATGGCCATAAAATATGGCCCAAAAATTCCGAAATATGAAAATACGATAGAAATCCATCCTAAAAGCTTCAAACCAAGCTAAAAACTTTGTTTTCGTACGCTTCAGACCTCCCATAGTCCAGGAAAAAAAACATGGATTTCCATATAATTGAACAACACCATAGTGATTAAAGCCAATTTTGCGCGTACAAAAAAGTGCCAAACAAAATATTGTCTAATTTTGTGTAATGTAAAAGTCGCAAAATTGAATTTAGGTACCTTAATTTGTTATAAAAAATTTATTTAAATACCTATAAATTATTTGTTCGTAAAAGTGTATGTATTAGTATTTAGGGCTGCTCGGTTGTACCGATACCGAGCACCGAGTCGGTAAAAGTACCGGGTTTTTTGTTACCGGTACCGGAACCGAGTACCGTGGTCGAATACCGGAACCGAGGCCGAGTTGCGGGTACCGGGAAATTTCTGGTACCGAGCAGCCCTATTAGTAATGTAAAAAGCATGGACAAACTTGTATTTGAATTTAAAATAATTGAATTTCGATTTAACTATCGTTAAATTATTTCGGTACTCCCTATAATCCAATTAACAATTTAAAAAAAAATGTGTACAAAAGTAGTTTGGCGATGCGTGCAAAATTGCAAAACTTCTTGAGGGGGCCTTCGAATAGATAAAAAACGGTAAATCATTCTTCTTTTATAAGTTGAGAGGATGGCTTTATTATCGGCGACTTTTGGAGGGGGTGGGGCTCTATTCAGGGGAGTTCTCTTTACGGAAAATACGGTAACCATCAAGAATTTTGGCTTTTTCGCATTGTTAGAATTTTGGAGAATTTAAATGCCATATCATACCCATAGAGCCGCTTAAAAATTTTGGTGGCTTTCGATTTCACACGTAATTTTTTTTTACGAAAAAACGCAGCTGCTTCATCAAAAATTTGCGGCAGCAAAATCCATTCGTCACAAATGTTTGTTTTTTATTCACTTTGAAAGCACAAAATTGTTTATTTTTTTGGTTGCTGGGGGGGCACAGCGAAAGCGCCGCCCGCAGCGCTTACACAAATAAGCAGCTGGCAGCAGCAGCGGCTGGCAGCAAGCAGAGCGAGCACACTGCTGCTGATGACACTGTTCGCCCATTAGGTATATGGCCCCACCCCCTCGGGGGATGGACTGAACAAATAAAACTACAAAAAAATAATTGGGGTGGTACTCACTTTTAAAAGCTGGGACCACCAGCCGAGGCCCCTCGGGCGCTCGCTTGCTATCTCAGCTCAGCACTCACTTTTAATGCTGGGACTCAGAACTCACTTTTAAAAGCTGGGACCACCAGCCGAGGCCCCGCGGGCGCTCGCTTGGTCTCTCAGCTCAGTACTCACTTTTAAAAGCTGGGACCGCCACTGAGGCCCGCAGGCGCTCGCTTGATCTCTCAGCTCAGTACTCACTTTTAAAAGCTGGGACCGCCACTGAGGCCCGCGGGCGCTCGCTTGGCTTTCTCTTTCTCAGCTCTGTGAGCAAAGAAAGCAGCAGCATCACACACGCATTTTTTTTTTTTTTGCTTTTTTTCGATGGAAATTTTTTTTTGCGAAAAAATTATTGCGCTAATTTAATAAAATTAAAAACGGACGGTATACAAATTTGCTCTTCTGCTCCTCCTAATTTATGTACACAGCAATGACATTATGTGCAGCAAATTGTTTCTCGCAAAAATAATTGCAAAAAATAGAACCAAACAAAAAATAGAAAAAGAAAATCCAATTTATTAAATTATAGAAATGAATTTCTTTGGTTTGTTTTAAAAATTGGCAAAAATGAGTCAGAAGAAATCAACATTTTTATTTAAATAAATTGTTCTAATTTAAGTGTAGGTATATGAAAATCAGGGTTTTCACACGAGGAAATTTGAATTTTGTGGGCAATTTTTGACCATCTTATACAATAACTTTATAGTCTAATTCCATATTTGTCCTAAATTCTATCAAAATATTGGCCAAAAAAAGTTGACTGCCATCTGACACCACTGTTTTGGGCTTGCATTTCCGCAAAAAATAGTATAGTCAATAATATGACACCTCCACATTCATTTTAAAATTTTTTTCAAATATTATTCAAAAATTTACCGTATTTATACCGAAAATAAAGTGAGGGGGTAGGTGCATTCGTACGGGCTACCGGTCCGAAATGTGGTCATTTTTTGGCTCCTTTTTGGACATAGCTTTTTTTTCGGCGCGGGACGTTTCGGCGCCGCCTAAATTTTTGCAGTAGGTATGTCAACCAACCAACAGACACCCCTACGGGGAAATTACCCCCCCCCCCCTCCTTCCACCTCCTATTATAATATTTTAATGCCTATTTTAGGCGGCGGACGGCGCCGCAAGGCGGCAACAGACTGTCACACAGAGAGAGAGAGAGAGAGAGAGAGAGAGAGAGAGAGGAGAAAAATACATTTTGTAATTTGAGGCATCGGCACAAAATTTAGCAAAAATTTCGGCACAGCGAATTTTGAGGAGGCGTTTGTACATAAAAGACTAAAAATAACTATGGCAGTGGGAAAATATCTGCATAGGTAGTGTTGACTAAAGGCAAATACGAGGTGCCAATGGTTTTATAAAATGGCGCAAATTCAAATTCCGCGACCAAATGTCGTCGAATGGATTTTAATGACGAAATTTTTTTCCTCCGAAATTGTGCAAGAAATAAATAAAAATAAAGATTATAAAAATTTAATTAACTAAAAATATTGTAAAACAATAATTAAAAAAAATATTATTTAATTTCGTAACATAAAAAAAATTATTTGAAATTAGTGTCTGGCATTGCCGAACTGGTCATCGGTCAAAGCTTCAGCCACAAAACATTTTTTCCGTAATTTGTTTTGGTGTCATGCCATGGCAACATTTGCTAACAAATATAACATTTATTTCCAAATCCCCACCCCAATGCCCCCTTCCCCAATGGCACGGCATACAAATAGTTTAAATTACTCTCTAATACGGTGTCATGATCCTTATATGGCAAGTGGTTGGCACGAAGAGCAGCGGCAGCAGCAGCCGAGAGAGAGAGAGATAGGCTTATTGCCAGCCGCTTGGCGTCAGCTGGTAGCAACAAAAAGCCGCCCCGCAAGGCGAAAGGCGCCCAAGGCCAAAGATCAGACAGCACCGGTGGTGCTAAAGCGACTCTTCTCTCTCTTTCTGTCTCTCTCCCTGCACAAAGATCATAAAATCCATTAGCGCATGGATTAGGCATCCGGCGGGGGATTATGGGGGCACAGAAAGCAAATTTGTGAATTGCAGGCATATAGTCCCCGACCCCGCCTCAGAATTTTAAAAATAAATTTCATACTGGGGTACTTGCATGTTTTGTTATTTCGGTAATAGATTACGAATATGACCTTTGATGTTAAAATTTTTCAGTTTTTTTTTTTTAAATTTTTTACTATTTAAATTTAAAAAATCAGCAGAACCCTTATAAGATATCTAAAATAGTTATGATAATTTATTGGCCAGATTCGGATAAATACGTGGAACCCACTTTATGCAATTTTTGGGCAAATTTACTCGACAAAATCCGCTTAATATTTATAACGAAATTGTTTGAAAACCCGAATTGAAACCCAAAAAACCCGACTAACCGTATATTTCCGAAACAAAAGAAACCCTTGGGGTTCTATTACAACTAATTCAATGGGCCGGATTCCAGATCGTTTGGTCCTGAATTTCGGACTTTTTTGAAATGGCTACCAATAATAAAACATTGTGCTTTTTTTCTTAAAGTAAATAGACGATTTTTTTTAAATAAAATTTCTTTAAATTGAAAGAAATTCATATTTTTCACAAAGCGAAATTTTGCTATTTTAAAATTTTTATTCGAAATAAAAATCATTAATCGTAAAAATTCACCAAGCAAAAATAATATGCGCGCGCTTGTCATTATTACCACGAATAGCCCATGTTTAGCCAAAGTGCATTCAATGAATGATGGAGAATAATGGCATGTCAGCTGAAAATTCACTCGCGATTTTGTGGAGATTCGGCTGAATAATATGTTATTGTAAAATATTTATGGAAAAAAAAAAATCGAAAATGGCAATAATTCGCAAAGAAAAATGTACATTTTCATTAAGATTATTACCAAGAATAGCCCCATGTTTATCCAATAGTGCATTTAATGAATGCATGGCATAATACCATGTCAGGTGGAAAATCCACTCTCGAGATTTTGGGCAGATTGATGGCAAATATTTATCATATTCGCGCGCGGTCAGACAAAATTAATTTGCGCATAAATACGCGTCCATTTTGCTCACTTTTATCAGCTTTTTACCTCACATTATTTTCATCCAAAAATAAATGGGTTGACAAATATTAAACAAAAGAATATTAGGCCGCCCAAATGAGACAAATTCCCGGCTCATCCAAGTGGGGCTGATCAGATATGTCATATCCCCCCAAAGGCTGGATGTTTAATCGTTAAGTGTCAATTTTACCATGTATTTTTAAGATTATGATTTGTGTCCACTGCCTTTTTTTGTTTTTGTTGGCCCAATTGCTGTTCATCATTCCATCCGTCACATCTGATAAAAAATGGGACAATTTAGTCAAGGAAATCCAAGAATTGATCGCTCCATTGAAGGATTTTGTGCAAGGTTTTTGCATAAAGGTCTAATAAATGCCCCTCAAATGTTTCTTCCTCTTTTTTAACAGGAAATTCTGCAAAACAATGTGAGGAATTGAAAAAAACATCGGCAGAATTGAAACCTAAAATTAATGCCCTGAACGATCAACAATTTGAACAACACTTATACTCTGATTCCAAAAACCATTTATTGGATCCATTAACTAAGGCGCAAGAGAATTGTAATCTGCTGCAGCAGAAGGGTATTGATAAAGAAAACTTAACAACCGAAATTCATGCAATAATTGGCAATTATTTGTGTTATTTCAATTCTGTGCTGATTCAAAATGAATTGTACGAGATCACCGGAAATCAATTTTCGACTGAGGATATTTCAATTCGCGATATTGGGTGGTACAAAACAGCATTGGACAGTGCCATGGCAATCATTGAAACTGGAAAAGAAGAAATGCCTCCTTGTTGTACCAAAGAGCAATTTTCAGATGTGAAAACTGAAATTTCGAAACTTGACGTGGTGATTGAAGATTCAAATGCAATTGACGTGGTGATTGAATATTCAAATGCAATTGACCTAAAAAAGGAACAAAACCTTATTCAAATTCTCAAGCAATTTAACGAAAACGTGCTTAACAATTTGGTTGTCGAAATTAAATCGATGCGTGAGAAATTTGGGGTAGCGAAGAAAAATGATGAAGAAGAGAGCGAAGTGGATGGTGATCATTGATCATTTTATGCATACATTGGCTGATCACTTTTATTTATTTCCTATATTTCTTTGGGTCTGTCGGGGTTTTTTTCTCTGTTTCTTGGGTTCTTTCGAGATTTGATCGCTTTTATTTATTTTCATATGTTTTTTTTTCCGTTGAGAAAGTGTACACAAATTTTAGTTTATTTTCAAATTTTGTAGTAGTAAAAAAACATTTAACATATTGTTTTTTTTGTGGCGAACCGTTGGAGCACAACGAACGAAACGAAAGCGTATTAGATTTTATGCAGAATTCAACAAAAATTGCAATACATGCCATAATTTCTAAAGGGGAGAACTGGAACTGTATTCTCAAACGACTCCAAAACAGGGACATGGGGCTCTATATCAGGTGGACTTTTATTATAGGAATAGCATTATTATATACCTGTGTTCCACCCGAAAAACCCGATACTCGAAGCCCTAGATTTTTCTTAACTTGAACCCAAAATTTTTAAATTCCCAACCCGGAACTAAACTTTTTCTCAACCCTTGGAAACCCCTCTTTATCAGCGATCATTTTACCAAGGTCCGGTTCAGAAGGAATATTGCCGAAAACAAAAAAGTGCCATTCCAAAAGAAACCCCTGGGGTTCTATTTACAACAAATCAATGGGCCGGATTCCGAGAGACCGTTTGGGTCCTGAATTTCTAACTTTTTTGAAATGGCAACTAATAAAATATTGAGATTTTCGTAAAGTAAAAGAATGAAAATTTCTCATCGCTATTCTTATTAATTCATAAAGCGCAATTTTGCTATTTTAAAATTTTATTCGAAATAAAAATCATTAATCATAAAAATTCACCAAGCAAAATATGCGCGCTTGTCGCATTATTACCACGAATAGCCCATGTTTAGCCAAAGTGCATTCAATGAATGATGGAGAATAATGGCATGTCAGCTGAAAATTCACTCGCGATTTTGTGGAGATTCGGCTGAATAATATTTTATTGTAAAATATTTGTGGGAAGAAAATCGAAAATGGCAATAATTCGCAAAGAAAAATGTACATTTTCATTTTGTTATTGATTGGCAGCCCAGTGAGACAAATTCCCGGCTTATCCAAAAGGGTTGATCAGATATATCATATCCCCCAAGGGCTGATCGGATGGGATGTACTAATTTTGTGGATACTTCTTTTGGTTCAATAATTGATAGATCAACAATAGCTCTGAGTAAATCCCTGAAATGACAGATCAGACTGAAATAGGAATTCTTTCAAATCCAAAAAATTCAATTTCCCTCATCAACCGTTAGGTGTCAATTTTACCATGAATTTCTAAGATTATGATTTGTGTCCACTGCCTCTTTTTGTTTTACTTGGCCCAATTGCTGATCATTCCATTTGAATTGAACGCTTCCGACACACCTGCTGAAGAATGGGTGAAAAAAGTCAACAAAGTCCAAGAACTGGTTAGTGAACTAGAGAACATTGTGAAAGGTTTTAGCAAAAAGGTTAATAAATGCCCTAGAAATGTTTTGTCCTTTTTTTAACAGAAAATCCCGAACATTCAACTGATTTTGCAAAACACTGTAAGGAATTGGAAAAAAAATTGGCAATTATAGAGAATGGGGGTCCCGACGAAAAAAATGCTAAAAATTCGGCAAGCATTTATTAGTGCCTTAAAAATGTGCTATCTGAACTCAGATTTTGAAAAGTTTGACTTTTATTAACGATTTTTTGTCAAGTACTTGATTTTTTCTAACTTTCTCCTAAAAAGTTGTAAAAATTTATTTCAAAGGTTTTCGAGGTTGCTGAACACGAAAGACATCTGGTTCATCATTGGACAGCGGTTCGAACCCCGGACCAAAATTCGAACAAAAACAAAAATCAATGATTTTTTGTTGGCCCAACTGATCATCATTCAATTTGAATTGAACGCTTCCGACACACCTGCTGAAGAATGGGTGAAAGCAGTAAAAGAAATCCAAGAATTGATCACTTTATTGGAAAATGACGAAGAAATGATCACAGCACTGGAGAAACAATTGAAAGGTTTTTAAAAAGGTCTAATAAATGCGCCCCTCAAATGTTTTGTCCTTTTTTTTAACAGAAAATCCCAAACATTCAACTGTTTCTGCCGAACAATGTGAGAAATTGGGTACAAAATTAAGCCTTTAGAAGACGGAGTGCATTCTGTGTACAATTTATACAAAAATGAATTAAAGGAACTAACTACATGGAATGGTCAATTTGTGATATTGGTCTTTACAAACAATTATTGGTCAATGTGTTGGCACTCTTTGCAATGGAAAAGAAATGCCTCTTTCTTATACCGAAGAGCAATTTTCAGATGTGAATTAAAACAACCAAAAGGTTTGTTATAAGTGAAAAAATCAGAATTAATATAAATGCATAAAAAGCCGTAAAAATCAATCATTGAAAGAGGGGGGCTTGTAATAGAAATTTTTTACACTCGCCACTTCTCGCCGCTGTTGCTTTGTTCGTTTGGAATGAAATTGTGGTTTTTTTCTGAAAATTAAAAAATTTTCATAAAATCAGTTCTAACTTATTAAATTTCTTGAATTGATGAATCAAATAAATAGCATTAAATCATCGCCAATTTTCTGCGTTTAATGAATTCAATAATTCCTCAATTCCTCCATTTTGAGCTGATTGTAAGTTATGATTTTTTGAAAGTGCACCCAAATTTTCCCCATCCGACCAAGATAAAAAAGTGAAAATATTCAAATAATCATTCACAACCGCAGAAAAGACTGAAAAGTCACAAAAAATCAGAGAATCCACATAAAATTAGTTTCACATTTCTACACTAATTTTTAACAGAGTTATGAATTTTCCAATTCCCATCTCAGCCATTCCCAGCCAAAAAAATTAATATTTTCAAAAAATTTCCATATATCACCATAAAAAGCTTTTGAATGCTCAAAAAAGTAAAAAAATTACCAATTAATTCCATATCCAATCAATTGCTTGCGATGCCGAAAAAAAGTTCAAAATTGATCGCCCGAAAAAAACTCTGACATCGAAACGGCCATCGCCCAGCAGAGGTACCTAAATGTCCCCAACGGCTTTTTTATAGAGAAAAAAATTCTCATCAAAAGCTTCTGTGCGTTTTTTAAAAGCTCGCACCAGAAAAAAAATAATAAAATAATTGGCACGCAGCGGATCCGTACCCCCCCCCCCCCCAGCAGGCGCCAGCACAACCAATCCGCCACGACCAAAAATTGTTTTTCCAAAAAAAATTTTTTCAAATTACACCTTTCGATACGCTTTCCAAAACCGTTGCTTATAAAGTGGCCTTTAATTATTTTTAAAAAATCTGAAGAAAAGTTAGAGCCCAAAAACTGTAAATTTTCAAAGGGGCCTAGCCCAAAAATTTCTTGAAAATTTTCAAACCAAAAATTTCGCCTTCACCATTAAATCAAATTGAGCATCTTTTATCCAGCGGACCTACCCCCCCCCCCTATAATCAACCCCCAAGGCGCTATAGGCCTGGCGCTGAAATTGCCAATCCTGGCGCTCAGTTTCCAGCGAAGTGTACAGGTCAAGGTTTTGCCCGAATGACTTTTCAACCTTTTACAACTTTGTGCAAAACATCCACGCGGGGTGCCCTTAAACCAAGAGCTAAGCTCTGCTGGCCCCACACCTGTCCACCGAAACCAAAACATATGTATATTATAATGCGAACAAATCCATGGCTGTTGCTGTTGTGTTACTGGCAGAAGAAAGGACAAATCCATGGAAAGCGATTAGCGGGGATAATTGTAAAAATAGCTTTAAAAATATTGATTGTCGTTTAAATAACTTCAAGTTAGAAATTACGGCACTACTTGCAAAGTGGTCCTTTTTGAATTTTTTTCAAAATACTTAAAACATGTTTTTAGGGGTTTTCAGGGCCGCTGACCACGAATACGACATCCATTTCGCCCAATTCCGAACACCGAACCCAAATTCGAACCAAAGTTGAAAATTGGACTAATGTGAAGCGAAAATTTTTTGAATGAGATCAGACTCGATTTTTTTTCGAAAATCGTATTTGGGCGTAAATCAAATTAAACTGGGTGGTCCCGGTCCCGCCCGGATTTGAAACACTGGGACGGGGGGGGGCAGTTTTGTGCATAAAATAAAACAATTATTTCAAAAAATACAGAAGGCCAACCCAACTTATGAAAATTTAACAAATTTTTGGGAATTTCAAGAAATCAGAACATTATAAGGACAATAGGCTGAAATCAGAATATTTCTGATAAAAAGAACATTTTGAGTTTCTCAGACTTGGAGGAGTTTGGAATTCAAAATTGACTAAAACCCTGGTATTTGAATTGGGTCTAGACCGTTGTATCATCCCCTCACTTCCTAACCCATATTCGACATAGATAAACCAGAACATATTGCATCCCTGATTAAATTATTACTTTAAAATAAATAGATTTTTAATATTTTATTTGCCAGAATTATTTTGCATGTGGAAAAAATTTTCTATCACGAGGAGGAACACAAGGTAGAGCGACAGAAAATCATATGACGTGGAATCACTTAAACAGAATCAAATAAGCATATGCACATGGTAACGCTCAGCGTCCAACAACACTGGTGCAATTTCTTCGTCAAGGGCTTGTTGCGTTGAAATTGAACGCAGGTACGTCATAGTATGTCCTTAGGACCAAATTGCATTCATTTTTATCTTAATGCATTGTCCTTACCAAGTGTGATTGTAACCGCAGTGCGAAAGAATTTCCAGTTCCTCAGTAGAACTACATGTGGATATAGGTCAGGGTCACCAAACCCGCTTAGGTTGTCCTGCAAACGTAGCATGAGGGAATCAAGTTCTTGACTGCGACTGTCCACGTACCAATTTCTTGTTGGGAAAAAATGAGTCAATGAAGTTGGGAATATACCCATCAGAATAAGCCAGGATAACTCACAAGGACTCAATCTCAATGTTATTAAAGGAGGGGGCTACAAGCGTTCACGTATTCTCCAAGACTAAAAAGTGCTTCATAAAAAAGGACACCCTAAATAAATTTGTGAGATTTGCCAGCCAAGTACTGGATACCGGTACAAACAATTGGGCATTGTCTATAACTTTTTTCTGATTCGGTGTATTGGGGTGTGCTTCGTTCGCCTCCCTTCCCCGCTGTTTTCCCCTCACCGCCCCCCGCCCCGAATGCCGCCCGGAATCGGAAAATTTTATTATTCTTTAGGCTTTTTTACTCATAATAATTAGTGACGCGGCGAAAGTTGTTTTTTTATAAAACATTTTCATTTTTCAATGATTTAAAAATCTCCGCTTATTGGCTGACTTTTTGCGATTTTTAATCCCTTTTTAATAGCTCTACAAATGACCTTTCTTGAAAAAAATATAAAGAAAACTGCACCAGAAAGGACCCGAACCAACCATAAAAGTTAAATTGGAATCTGTAGGACTAACCACTAGACCAAGGAAACATGCAAGCACGTTTCATAAAAATAAATTAAATACTAATTGCTAGAAATTCAAAAATTAATTGAGTAAATAATTTTGGCCCTAAATACAATCATTAGGGGGTGTGTTTATTAGAAGTAAGGGCCATCATTAGGGGTGTGTTTTTACTTTCGGGAAACCCGAAACTCGCAACCCGAAACCGAAAC
>JAKKIK010002114.1:0-12604 GCA_024500135.1 Heterodera carotae
CATCTCTGAACAAAGTGCCGGAAATTTCAATTAAAATCGCTGTCGCAATCGCCGAGGAATGCTATAAGGTGACGGACGGAGCAAAATATGCAATTTCAATTGTTATAACAATTCATATTATTTTTTATGATTTTTGTTATTTCATTTTAGGATGGAATTGCTCAACTTTATCCGGAGCCATCGGACAAGGAACTCTTTGTTCGTTCTCAAGTGTACAGCACGGACTACGAGCAAATGATACCGTGCGAAAATAATGGCAAATATTTTTAGCCATTAATTCTTAATTTAATTTTCAAATTAAGTTGACTTGTCGAATGGGTCAACCCAATGGAATTGGAATGGCTAACTTCAAAAAGGTGCACACAAATAGCTTTTAGCAGAAAAAAAGTGATAATTATCCTTGAATTTAAGAGCAATTATTGCACGGACTAAAAATGCCGAAAAGAGTAAAAATGCCGAAAATGATAACGTAAGGATTAGTCTGAAATGGAAATGAATAATAATAATTCATTTGATATTGAAAGCGTTTTCAAATTTGGTCACTAAATATTGTTATTGCTTATGCAAAAACGAAGAAAAACCCGGATGGTCTGCTGTAAACACTTAATAGACTAAAGAAAAATGAAAAGTTATAAAATTCTTTTTTTTATGACAAAAATAAAAGTGCATTTTAAAATCTTTTCCAAAATGAGAATTGGCTTTTCGGTTGCAAAGCGTCCATCCATTTCATCTTCTGACTAAGCGATTTTTATAATTGTGGATGTTGAAATTGGCTTTTAAAAATGCGAGAGTGAAAAAAGCGAGACGAGATTATGAAGGCAATGAAAATGATATCCATCCCTGTTTTTGTAATTAATTTATTTGCTTAATTTTGACTGTTTTTATTTCTGTTTTGCGCCTCCGTCCGTCCGTGTCACTCATTTCATTTGTCAGTTAACCGTCGACGACGACAATCCAAGAAACACAATGCTTACTATGTGGCTGCTGCTGATATTTGATCCCCCCCCCTAATGAACGACCACCGAAAGTTGACGACGTCGCCGACGGCGACGGGTTCGTCGTTTGGTCTTTGAAGTGAGTGGCCGATCAACCGACTCACTACTGCCCGATGATTATGTGGTGGTTGGTGGTCGTCGTTTGTTTGTTTCCCCGCGGTGCTCGGCCGGGCCAGGGACACCAATCAGAACGGACCAATTGGCCAAGGCCAAAATAACATTGTTTAAAAAAGCAATCATTTTAAAAAACCAATCATTTGTAACTCTTGGGTTTAAAATGATATTTTACAAAAATAAAAGCATTAAAAATGCCATTCAACATTATTTTCTTGGCAAGGTGGACAAAGGAAAATTCTTTTAAATTTATAAATATCCCGTAATTTTCAAAAACCGATGAGAGCAAAAAAAGGATCCTCGGCCGGGGATCTCATCAATCCCTCAAAAATTGTTAGAGCCTTCGGCACATAAACCAACCAACCAAACAGCTGAACAAGCCAGCCACCTGTTGTGCATTTTTTAATGCTAAAAAATGTCTGTCATTTATTTATTTGTGAGCAAAAAAGGGCAGCTTATTGTTCTGCTGAGAGTTGCCCTACTTCCAGCGCGAAAAGTTTTTTAGATGAAGCACCAGCAGCAGAGAGACTGTAGCGGCATGGAATTAGTGTCCCCCGTCACACATTTTATGCCATAATAATCACTTATCAAATATATTAATTTCGATAAAAGAATTCCTTAAAACTGATTTGTTTTCTCCCCCTCCCTCTTTCTATCACTTCCCCCTCCCTCCTCTCTCCCCCCCCCTTCTATCACTTCCCCCTCCCTCCTCGCTCTCTCTCTCTCTCTGTCTCTTTCCCGCCCCCTCCCCTCTTTCTATCACTTCCCCCTCCCTTTTCTCTCACTCTCACTCTCTTCCCCCCTCTCTATCTCTCACACTCTTCCCCCTCTCTATCTCTTTCCCCCACTCTCTCTCTCTCTCTCTCGCTGTTGGGGTTGAGGGGGCGAGGACAGCTGTGCCCCAATGAAAGTGGATCATTAAATTGACAAAACGATCGGTTTGGCCGACCACAACGGTCTAAAAATAATGCGACTCTCGAGAAATTCCACTCTCTTCCACTCAGCTGATGTGGCAATGCAATGCCCGTGAAAATCCAGCGTAGAGAGCTAAATGAGTGACCAATCAATCATTCATCCATTCATTTATCCATTCATTCGACTTCAATCCCAAAATTAATTTTTGGTCTTTGCTTTTTTGGATTTAAAGGATGGGGAAGTGGCACAGTCATTGAAAATGAGTGTACATATAGCAGCATTATTGAACAATTTACAAATCGAACAATTGACAGCTAAATTTACTTGGATTAAAATTGAAAAAACAGTTTCTCTTTTATATTTTCTTCTTTTCAATTGATGTGCTCAAATTAAACAAACAAAATTTACAAGGCATCAATCTCGCGCATCGTTTTATTTTGTTTATTTCGAAATAAAATTTGTTTTCAATGTCATTATGTTTTTGGCTTTTGTTACAAAATAACCCTTAAAATGATCCATGAAATACGCGTACATAAGCTTGTTCTTGTAACGGCGAAAGCTAGCAAATTCGTTGTTTCGAAATCTCTTGAGAAATACTTTTCGTATTTTCAGTTTATGTCGCTTATTTTATCCTAATTCTTAGTCATCAAATGGCCAAAGGTCTGACGTCATTTTCGAAATGTTCGACAAGGATCAGTCAGCAGTCAGTGTTCCATAATATTTATTTAGGCGGCTGTTCAGCTGATCAAAAGGATGATCATTGATTGATTGATCGACTGACTGATCAGTCATTGTCATCACATGTGGGCCATCACCCTACAGTGAAACAGCAGCATTTCAATGTAAAACAGGCACACAGAAGCTCATCAAAATTTTGCCGTTGAATTAAAGAGATTAAATTAGGTATAAAAATATTTTTGAAAAATGAAATTTACTTTTTATAGGTACCTATGTGTATATTATATATCAATATTCAAGTAAAATGCTGTTTAAAAAACCAAAGATTTGTTGACAAAAGCTAACCTGCCTGCTGCTTGCTGTTGTCTGATCTCTTTCAGTTTTCATCACAAAATCCACTCGCCCATTTCCATTTGTCCCCCTCCCCCCCAAACTTTTGCTTCTTCTCGAGATTTGAGATTTGTCTCCCCCCCGCCTTTTGTCATCGGCTAAAGAGACGTCTTTTAACTTCTTCGGCGGCTTCATCTCATCATCACACCCTCTCATTTCATTCCATTCATTTGCCTCTTCCCATTCAAATGGGTGTTCCTTTCCGCTCCGTTCGTTTATTTTGTCCCCAAAATAATATTTAAAAAATAGCTAATTGTTTAATAAATGCTTATATGAAATGCTAATTCAATACTTTCATTCATTTTTTGTTTAGTTTTTTATTTTTGTTTTATTAAAATTGCCATGGAACTTCGTGTTGGGATCAAAGAGAACGGCGCCTCCACCGGTGGAGTTATAAAATGAAATGTTTAATTCATTAACCTAATTTTGAAAAAGGCGGCACCGCTTCCTCCTCCTCGTCGTCCCAAATCGGTGCCAATGTCACAGCAAACGGAACTCAGCAATATTATTCGTCGTCGGCCCCGTCCACATTCAACAGTTTTCAGCAATTTCAACAAGTGCTAAAATTTGTTAAAACATTTTTTTAACTTTTTATAAATGCAACAGAATTCGTTGGATGAACCAAATTCGCCACGTCGATTCGGCAACGGATTGTCACCCAATGATCAGCAACAGAATCGAAACGGTAGGGAATGATGGCAAATTAATAAAAGTTGGCATTGGAAATTAGCCCAATTTTGACATTTGGGATTTGAAATACAGAAAATCACAGATTAGGTAACTATTTAAAATTGAAATAAGCTCGGACATTTTTTAAACATTTAGCATTTAATGCTGCTGATGAGAGCGAAGGAATTTGTGCCGAAAATTGCCGTGCCGAAGTATCATTGACAAGCCGACTGAACGCTTTCCGCCTTAAAGACGTTGGATGTGACGTTGTGTTTGTGGTCGGAGAGCAAAAAGAGGCATAACCAAATTTGAAATTTGAAATTGGCCCTTTTTTATTGTTTTTGACTAACAAATCAGCGCTTCCATCAATTTTTAATTGTTATTATTGATGATTTACATTTAAATTCATTTTTAGCAATTAAAAGCGCACAAATTGGTGTTGGGTGCCAGTTCTGCCGTTTTCTACGCCATGTTCTATGGGCCTTTGGGCTGTTCCACTCTGTCCGGCACAACAGCAATTTCACGAATTGCGCCCGAAGTGCCACAAATTGTGCACGAACCACCGGAAACAGACAAAACGAACACAACAACAACAGCACATGGACCACCGCATGCTTCGACCAATTTAAAACAGGTGATAAAATGATAAATCGAAGTGTTTAAAGAAGGAAGATTTGTTTGAATTGCTCACTAATTAATTGCGTTTAATTAAATTTCAAAAAAATTTTATTTATTTTTAAATGGTCAGGCTGACGACGGTGAAGAATATTACGAGGAAGAATATGAGGAGGATGAATACGAAGAGTCGGAGGAGAGGGAAGGCATGGAAAATGCCAGTGGGGACGGGTCCTTTTCCAATTCGTTGGCCTCGTCGCTGGAGGGTGAACACCATTTGCGCGGTCGGTGAATTATATATTTTGCCAATTTGAAAACCTAAATTTTGGATTGTCAGTTTTTACCTAATAATTAATTAGACCCTCCAAAAGTGTTCACAACGCCCCACCACCCACCTGTGGTCACCCACGCGCACCAGCGACAGACGCAATTTCCATTTGACGGAAAACGGCATTTTGCCGAAACTTTGAAAGGCCATGCCAAATTAGGCCACAAAACGGTGCAGGCCGTTGGTGACAATCAGCAACAGCTGGCGCTTGAACTGGCCAAGCAGGGCCTGCAGATGGTCTGCGCACCGGACTGCGAGCCGAAGGCATTTGCCATTTTGGTAATTAAAAAGATAAATTCAAATGCCATCGGAGGCACGAATTTCGGGGGCAAAAATTCTCGTCTAAAATTGTCGGGGATGGTTGCAGAAATATTTAAAAACATCCTCATAACCATTTGCAGTACAACCTCCAACATTCGTCAAACAGTGTCGGTCGGGGGTCGGGGTACAACCCTAATTTAAAAAAATAAAGGGATTTGAATTTGAAAAATTTAATTCTTTTTTTCAGATTGATTTCGTGTACAGCGACTTTGATGTTCGTTCAATGTCCGTACGTGGCCAACTGACTGACGACAACGTAATGAATGCGCTGTACGCGGCCAAAAAGTACGCCATCGACGCGCTGGTGGCGGAGTGCGTTCGCTACTGCACCGCGCGACTGACCGCGACGAATGCCGTCTCGCTGCTGGCCCAGGCACGCCTTTTCGACGAGGGCACCCTGGTGGAACAGGTTGCACTTTCGATTGGGTAGTAATTTAATCATTTTGTTACATCTATTTTAGTGCTATCAAGTGATTGACCAAAACACGGACGTGGCCCTGGAGGCGCCAAATGTCTCGGACATCGACCGCGACACTCTGATCAATGTGCTCGGACGTTCTCAGCTCGACCCATCCTCGGAACTGATTATTTTCAACGCGGCAAAGGCATTTTTTAAATTTTCGCTGCGATTTACAAAATTAAAATTATTGATTATTTTGAGAAATTTGTTAAAACTAAAAATTTAGGCTTGGGCGGAAGGCGAATGCTCTCGACGCGGCATTGACAGAAGAGACATGGAACACTTGCGCAAATGTTTGGGGCCCGCGATGCAATTAATTCGGTGATTATTTAATTTTTTGCTTAATTTTAATTGTGTCATTTAATTGCTGAATCAGCTTTTCCTTGATGGATGTCAACGAATTTGGCGTCGCCGCAAGCTCGTCGCTGCTGACTTGTGAAGAGATTGCCGAAGTGTTTCTCCATCTTACGGCAACAAAATTCGAAATTAAATTTGCTTATTTTTATTTTGTCTTTTTTTAGGTTCGCCCTCGTCCCTTTTGTCGTTTTTCGGCACGCGGTTTTCGTGCAAATTCACGCTCAAAACATATTGCGCAGGTAAAACCGTAAATGCCATTTATGGTGGCACTTTGTCGCGACTTTTTAAACCAACAAATCCAATTGTCCAATTTTAGCGCTTTTCTGCCCTTTCCTCAAAACGATGTACCCGTCGTGAGAATAAAATATGTTTTACCGCTGACCGCGACGTTTTGATCAGCGGCGTGGCAATTTATGGGGCCAATCAGTCGGGGAGCCGAATGCTAACGGAGGAGAGCTCGGCAAAGCTCAATTGGGAACACCGAGTGGCCATAAAAGTAATAATAATGACGCAATTCCAAAATATAAAATTATTATTTTTCACCATTTCTGTACTTGATTTTTAATGTTTTCAAACGAATCTTTAAATAATTGTTCCAACATTTGCGAACAGCTTGAACTTGTGGCCGATCTGTACGGGTCTCCGCTGGAACAGTTGGCATCCAACGAAGTGCAAATCAGCGGCAAATTTGGCGACCCGACTCCGTTCGTGGCACAATTCTCGCAGCCAGTGCCATGCGTGGCGAACACGACCTATTTGGTCACGGCACGGTTCATGGTAAATGTCTTACAAAAGCCGTATGTCTTACATGTACATAATACAGACTGAGGAGGGCGTGTCGACCTTCCAGGGCAAAGAAGGCCAAGCAGTGGCAGCGGTGGAACTGCCCTTTGACCAAACTGTGCACTTCAAAGTAAAGCACCCCAAAGGGACGGCAACGGAATAATTTGGGCAATTAAATTAAATGACAAATTTTTTTTTGTGCCTTTTTTTTGTCCCGGCCAAAAATTGCTTTGTTGGCATTTGCTTGCAAATGCCATTTTTGAGTACTTTCAGTTCCAAGCTTGGCGTAACGGCATGTGGAATGACGACGGAGGCCGTTCGGAGGGCCAAATTCCGGCACTTCATTTTCTGATCCAATGGCCCGAGGAACCGAACGAAGCGATCGAAAGCAAAAATTAATTACTTTTTTCTTTACTTAACATTTGTTAAGAGTTCACCAAATACATTTTGATTTCTCATCCTTTATAAGTTTATTTATTTGATTTTAAATTATTAGCTCTAATTTTTGTTGACCTTATTTTTACGGAAATAATAATGATGGAATTGCAAAAATTTAATTAAATTTTAGAAAATGAAAAGATTTGAAAGAATATTTTGGTTAAAGCTTAATTTGTTTAGCCAAAATTCGGCTAATTGTACCGTTACTACGAGTATACTATGTTTAAAAAATGAATAAGAAAAATAGGTTCACTTGCCTAACTGAAAAAAATTAAACTGAATTAAAATGTCCGGTAAATGAAATTTGGACAAAAAAAATGAATTAAAATTTAACAAATTATTAGCCAATTGCTCTCATCAGCAGCTTTAATTGGGATTGTTCCCGTAAAACGCCATTTTGAAACAGAGTTTTTGTTAATTGTGTTTAAGTAATTATTCCACAAAATTTGGTACTCAAATGGCATTTTGTTGCCCCGGACAACCCCCCAGGCGCCCCAACTATTCATTCATTCAAACGGACACCCATCGAGCAACGAATGCTCACTCAAAATGCCGCAGACTTAAGTGTAGCCAATTTTACGCCGCATAATATTATTACAATACAAATATATAATTGGATAAAAATTTGAATATACCAAAAAAAATTAGAAAATAAAAAATCTTTTTTTTTTTAAAGCAAATGCGAATGAACGAAAGTGACCGATGGGTGAGCAATAATCTGCAGAAACAAGTGAAGACAATTAATTGGCTTATAAATACAACAAAAATAAGCAATTCAATTCGATTTAGAAAGAATTGTTGGAAAAGCAAAGACAGCGAAAGTAAAATTGGAATATTTGAATTTCAATTGAAGAATTGGCAATCTAAAATTTAAAGGCTGCAAGCAAATCTTTCGTGTTCAATTTCAACCACAAACAATCAATGGAACTTTTCTGTCGATGGCACACAAAGTCAGCATTCTTCTGAAGCTTCTGCAAAGGCACAAACATTCGCTGCTGGAGATGGAAGTGGGAAATTTATATTCAAAATTGCATTTAAATTTAAACCAATATTATTTAAAAAATTTATATAAATACATATATGTGTGTATTGTTTTTTGCAGTTTTTTCTTCCGTTTCATCAAAAATGCAGCCACCGCAAAATGATCACCGGCCCAATCAGTCCCGGGGCAGTTTATACTCTTTTACGATGCAAAGCCCATCGCCGGCCACTTTTCAAACGGCGTAAAGTCCAAAATGTCGAATAGGGGGGGGGGGGGGGTGGGCTATCGCTTGGCCTTATTTATTTATAAAGAAAAAATTCGTAGAAATATTTTATTAGAATAAATTAATTAAAATTGTTTCTTTGGGACAGTGTTTCGAGCAATAACAATCCCTTTGGCACAAATGCCACAATTGGCACAAATTCCGCTGGAGGGGCAATGGCAGAGCCGAAAATAATCACAGTAAAAGGTACGCTTAGCAATGCACACAATTTGCAACAAGCAATTTAATGCCCTCTTTAAGGCATTACACCGCCCCAAAGTCGAAGAGAAAGGTAAAGCAATGAAAATGAATGAATACAATGCTTTTTTTCGATTAATAAATAAAATTGAATTTGATTAATTAAAATGTTGCCAAATTGAGAAGCCATTAAATGCTAACATTCTTTTTGTTCAGTGCTTCGAGCGAAGTCGATGCAAAAGCGCGGACATTAAGCCGAGGAGAAAGTGTGCCATTGAAAAGGCCAATTCTGACTGTGGAGAGGTTGGAGCCCGTCAGCGCCTCATTTTGTTCCGAGGGCGAAGACGATGAAAAAGGCAAGCAAACAAATACCCAATAAATTTGAAAATTCGGGCGCATTCATTTGAAAAAATGGTGGCTAAATTCGAAAATCAAAAAGCCGCCCAAATTTCAAATTATTAAAATTTATTTAAAAAATAGTTTTTAGGCATCCGAGGCCTAAGCATTAGCAACAATGATGAACACAGCGCGGCACAAATTTCGCCATCCTCCACAACAGTGTTGGCAAGCAAAAGGCCATCATGGAATATTGATGGCGAAGTGAAAAATGATAAATGCAATAATAAATGAGAAATTTCGACAAATTTGACCGTATTTTTGTAAAAGTGATTTATGGGGAATTAATTTAGGACGATGATGGATCAATTCCGACCGAAATTCTCAATGAACAACCATTGGAAACCTTTGACATAAATGATAATTTGGAACAATTTGTGATGGGTAGGGGCACAATTAAAATTTAAAAATTTAATAATTGTTTTTATGTCTGTTTTTAGAACCAATTCGAAAGAATTATACATTGAAATGTCGAATAACCCGTGACAAACGTGGCATGGACAAAGGCATTTACCCAATTTACTATTTGCATTTGGAAAAAAATGATGGACGACGCGTAATCCACAATTGCATTTTCAATTATTTTGTTGACATATTTTAATTATTTAGACTTTTTTATTGGCCGCCCGAAGGCGTAAAAAGTCAACGACGGCAAATTATTTGGTAAATAATTAATTAATTAATTTTTCTGTTGGCATTTTTGCTTCATCGGGCACAGATTTCAATTGATCCGACCGATTTGCGCCGAAATGCGCGAAGTTTTATTTCAAAAGTCAGGTGATTTAAAAATAAATAATAATAAAAAAAGAACATAATTAATTAATTCCGTCAGATCCAACGCAATGGGCACAATGTTCACAATTTTTGACAATGGCGAAAGTCCGAAGAAAAGTTCGGCCATCGGCGACTCCGTGCGCAGAGAATTGGCGGCCATTATTTATGTGAATTAATCAAAATGAATGAATAATCAATCATTTATGTAGTTTTTAAATGTTTTTAGGAGACAAATGTTCTCGGCTTAAAAGGCCCCCGAAAAATGACAATTATAATTCCAGGCAATTTAATTTCAATACAAATTATTACAATATTGCGCACATTAATACATATATACGGAATTAAATTTTCAGGCATTTATGTCGATCAAAAGAACAATTATATTCGTCCATTATCCGTTCGTCCAATTTCGGTAAATAAATTCAAATTTAAATTGTTCCAAAATTTAAATTTAGGAGAAAGATTCCATTTTGGAAAGACACAAAACGAACAGATTGGACGAGATGGTTGTGCTGACCAACAAGCAGCCGGTGTGGAACGAAGGCGCGCCAACAATTTTTATCAAATTATTTAATTTAATTAATCCGACCACCGATTAAAAACAAAACCATTAAACATATATTTGCATTTTCAGACACTCAATCTTATGTTTTGAATTTTCATGGCCGAGTCACTCAAGCGTCCGTGAAGAATTTTCAAGTTGTCCATTCCATGCATGGTATGGTATATGTCAACAAACATATTCTGGTAGGGGACTCCCCCATTCGGGTATATAGCAAGTTAAATAAACAGAGGCTAAGCAATTAAATAATAATTCGAACAATATTCACGATTTATAAAAGCATTATAAGTTTTCCGAGAATTGTTTTTTTTATTTCTAAATCCCTGGAGATGAAGCCCCCCTTGGGCTTTAAAAAGGAAGGAATACTTTTGAATTGTCTGTTCAAATGAATATTTATTTAGCTCAATCATATGATGGACAACAGCAACAGAATCCGCTGCTTTCAGAGCCGAGTAAAAGTGTTTAAAATGATTTATTTTATCGCCATTGAATTCATTACATTTAATATTGGCATGGCATTTAATTTTCAATAACATTTTAATAAGATGAATATGTGATCATGCAATTTGGCCGCATTGACAACGAATCGTTCACAATGGATGTTGTGAGTGTGTAAAGCATTATTCACATTCTTCATTCATTAGCCTCATTTCGCTTGCAGCGATATCCGCTTTCGCCAGTGCAAGCATTTGGCATTGGTCAGTCAATTAATTCATTTATTTATTCGGCATAAAATGGTGCCAATTATTGTATTTAATGTTGTTTCGGTTTTTAGCCATGAGCAGTTTCCACGGCAAATTGGCTTGCGAATAAGCAATGATTGGAATGTTTATGTTTTATTGTTACACTTTTGCCCATTCATTTAAATTTCAATTAAGTCAAATGTTGAAAATTGTTTAATTTAAGCCAATAAATACATAAAATGTTTGAATTGACGAACAAAAACATTGCAATTTATAGGACAGTGAAAGACGATCCAATCAGGGATGTCCTTTTGCCTGGGAAACCCGACATTTGCCGGATTTTGGGGGTCTGTGCCGGGTTTTTGAGTTTGATTCAAATGCAATATTTTAATATTTATTTGCTCTACAGTATACCGGTGCTATTTAATCCTCTTTTGGTTTACTGTATGTACCAAAGATAATAAGTCCAATAGCAAACGTTCCAAAGAGCAAAACCCAACGGAAAAAGCCATCGCGAACATCGGTCAATTTGGAGCCCTTTGCGCGAAAAGCGAATGCCTTGGCGCAAAAAGTGATTGGTGATCTGAACAAATCCACCAAAGAATATTGTATTAAAGGTAAATTGATTTCAAAAATATTATTTAATATTTATTATGTCCGTTTAACTTACAAATGGATCTCCTTCAAAATCTTTGTAATCCCTTAAATTAGCCGCATTAATGTCTTCTGCTCGGTCGGTTTTCAACGATGGACGAAACTTTAAAAAATTAAATGTTATGCAGGAAACCGGGGACCAAAGGGCACACTTAGGGAAAATGCCCAAAAAATTGGGGATTGGATCTGAAAGGCCCCGGAAAAGGGCGGCCTAAAAATGTTAGGGAAAAGGCGCAATGTCTAAAAATGTCAATGGTCGGAGCTTAACACCATATTTGGAATTTTGGTCAAATTTGTTACCTGCTGCTGCTGCTGCTTTTCATCATTTGGCAGCCTTTTGTTTGTGTTTAAATTTATTCGTGAAAATGAATGTCGACGATGCGATGAAATGTCCAATTTTGGCACATTTAGCTAAATAAATATTATACCCAAATTAAATCTTTTACCCCCCCCCCCTTTTTTTGACTTCTTTTTTTTCGCCAATAGTTGCCGCCGATGACCAATTTTTTGTCCTTTCTTCAAAATGTTCGCTCTTAAAATCTATTCGTATTAAGCATTTCAATTAATGAATTTTGAATTGCATTTATATGTAAATAAAAATTGAAAATTATATCTAAAATTGCATTATCTTTTTAATTCAATTATTTTAATAATTTCCAATTTAAATAATATTTTGCCGGCATTTCGTCGATGGCTGAGCATTGGCTTAGCGTTCGTTGTTCTTCCAAACTTTTTTCATCATCAGCAATTGGCGCGTCCATAATTTGTTTTTTCACATTCATTTCCCAATTTTGCCTTTGCTGCGTGATTTTTCGTGGGATTTTCGGCATTTTTATTGACAAATTACGCGACAATTCCTTTACAAAAATTGAGTCTAAATGGAAAAAGTGAATGTTTATATTCAAATTTATATATTTATTTTATTTTATTTCATTATATTGGGGTGAGCGGAAAGTCTTTGCATAGTGACCGTTGAACTTATTTAAAAATTTATAACAAATCAATCAATGAATCAAAACTAATCAAAATA
>JAKKIK010002115.1:0-12598 GCA_024500135.1 Heterodera carotae
CACGCCGAAACGGCGCGACGCCGAAACGCCCACGCCGAAACGGCCACGCCGAACTGGCCACGCCGAAACGGCCACGCCGAGATGACCCCGACCGTTATTTTATCCCGATGTGTGTGTTTTCTTTTTTATTATGTGATTTTGTTTGTAGACAGACGAATGTGTGACCACCACTCTCATTTCTGTGCATATTACTGTTGTTGTGATCAGTGAGTGCTGTTTTTTTGATGCCGGATAAATTTTTGTGCAAATGCTTCATGTCTTCGCGCATTTGCTTTTTAAAGGGGCTGGGACTTAGTCTAGGCCAGCCATTGTTCCAAAATTCCCGAATTTAAAATCCTTGGAATGAAAACTTAGGAATTTTCAACCTCAAGAGGTGGCTGAATTTCGGCTTTCTAGGGGCTAAGCCACAAAAAAAATGTTCAAATCGTATTTTCATACCAAATCCGTTCAACGTGTACAAATAAATATGGAAATGCGATGAAACAACAACAATAAAACCTATTATTAGAGAGAGGAGAGAGAGACATTAGGCAAAAATGTAATCATTCTCATTTTTTGCGATGCTGTGCGCCAACCGCTTCCGCAACATTCGCATACCCGTCAGCGGCAAGCAGTTCGGCCAACTCTCGCTTCACGCGGCCAATCACCGGGAAGCCTTGGAAGACCATTGCAGTGTACAGCTACTAAGGGAACCGTGGTTTTCAGTTGGGCCGGGTTTTCGACCCCTCTGTTCCGAGTTAGGCGTTGAAAAAACCGGCTACGGTTAGGTAAGCGACCGCTATCAACCCTAATTCCAGGTTTGGTCAAAAAAGTCGCCAAACGCACAACACACACCTGGACAGCGGAGGCGCCCGCCTTTATTTTCTCGTAGGCATCAGCGCCGCTGGCGACACCGCCGCAACCGATGATCGGAATTTGGCCACGGGTCAACCTGACAACAAATAGTCGTAGATTATTTGTCATAGAAATCAAAGGTGGTCTTTAATGGAGGGAGGCAGGGTAGGGGGTCTCTATTAGAGGGGAGAGGCTTGCTTTAAGCATAGCTTGGATTTTTAGTTTGTGCCGTGGTTGTGTCCGTATTTATTACTGACCGGTACATTTCGGCGATGCATTTGGTGCTCAGCTCACGCAACGGTTGGCCCGACAGTCCACCCGGTCGGAGCGCGTCGTCGCCGATCAGCGTTTCCCACCGTTGCATGGTCGTGTTCGTCACAATGAAGCCGTCCACGGGGACGCCGCCGCTGCGCCGGTCCATGCACACCTTTTAGGCCGGACAAATTTATGTGGCAACCAATGCCATGCCATTTCGCCGACAGGAATGTATTCAGAATTTGGGGGAGCAGGGCCGTATCCAGCAGGGGGGGGGGGTTAAACAAAATACAAAAAAAAGTAGCAACGCTAAAATTTTTTTTGCCAGAAACCCCCTCCAAGTCAAGTATCCCCGGACCAAATTGGAGCGCTCGCGGCGACGGTTCGCCACCGCCACTCACTCACTTCCGCAACGTCGGCCAATTGTTGCCGAGTGAGATCGGGCGAAATTTTCACAAACAAATGGGGCACCCGCCGTTGTTGTGGTTGTTGTTCAGTTGCAGCTGTTGCTGATCCGCTGGCGGCCGTCCGCTGAACGGTTTCGCGCAGAGACACTAATAACTGTAAAAAAAAAATGTTGCGTCAAGTGCCCGATTACATATTCTGGAACTAGAATCCATCCCGAACTCGTTCGACCCACAGCCAGCGATGGGTTAGGACCAACCCCAAAATCCTTAAAAACCCGGATACGGATCTGGCGGATGTAGAAAAAAATCCGCTTTTATAAAAAGAAAAAATCCTGGACTTATCCCCTGAAACACATACACACACCTTCTTCAACTCCGCTTTTTCATGCAGCGCGCGCAGTCCGGGCGTGTTCGGTGACGAAATGTTGACCACCAAATAGTCGCAGTACGGCCCGAAGCTGGTCACGCCAGCAGCAAAGTCGTCCAGCGCGTCCACCGTCCCTTTGTTCTTGCCCAAATTGACGCCCAACGGCACGGAGCTCTGCGGGTCGTGCGCTGGTGGGAAGGATATTAGCAAGTCAAACGGGTTCAGTCGCCGAACATAACCAAATTCGAATGGCACCAACTTTGTACGAATAGGTCGGGATTAAAGAAAGTTGCGAATTTTTTCGACTTTCGAATCTTCTGACATCTTTTTTGTTGTATTTGAAACCCGGATAATTTTTCACGAATTTTTGTCGGGACCAGATCAAGAGGCACTCGGGGTCGAAAACTTGTAGGAGAAGCTGACCAAATTGCCGGGGCCCGAGGGAATTCGGGTTTGGGTTCGTAATCCACTTATAGTACACAAATGTTTGGTGTTACCTTTCTTGACTCTGGCAAGCACGGGCTCAATGCCTTCGTTGTTGAAACCGTACGAGTTGATCACCGCCTTAACACAGGGAAAGGGGTCGGTCAAACCATTAATAAGGGCTAGTAAGACCTGACCCTCAAAAAATGGCTTTCACCAAATGTTGACATAAAATTTTTCGAATTTTTTTTTGTCGGACCTCCTAAAGATTTCACGAATGACTTAGACTGTCGGAAGAAAAGTTTTTACACGCCGCCAACTTAAAAAAACGGTTGGGTCGGTGCAAGCCGTTTTTTCAAAAAAAATAGATATAGTGCTGGAATTTTCAAATTTTTACGCCCACAAATGATGCGCCTTCACTCACCTCATCAGCGGTCAGTCGGAACACGCGCGGTCGGCGGTTGCCCATCTGCAGCTGCGGGGTGACCGACCCAATTTCGACGAAACCGAACCCGGAGCAGCGCAGTCCGTCAATGGCCAAGCCATTCTTGTCAAAGCCGGCCGCCAAACTGAACGATGGTTGGCTTTGCTTGGTTGGGTTACACACAGTAAGGGTAAATTGGGAATTTTTTTTTTTGATCTTTTAAATTGGGAATTTTTGGGATATTTTTGAGGTCATGGGAATGTTAATAAATAAGACAAAAGCAACCCACCCAATTGGGTTGTTCAACGGCTTGCCGAACAGTGTGCATGCCAACGCCGGGTACTCCTTGCGGTTCTCCGCAAAGTTGGCCAATATGCCGTACTTGGCCACCCGCACGGCGACAATGTGCGCAGGCTCAGGAGAAAGCCAACGATGGACCAGCGGAATGACCTTTGTGTATGCATTTAATTAAATTAAAAAAAAAATAAAGCAAAATTTTGCATTTGTCTTGTCGGCAATAGTGCCATTAGTGGCACCGATGGAATTTTAAATAAATTACCGGCTGGGATTTAGTCCCGATCCACCGGAAAAAAAACAGGAAAATATCGGCCTGAATTCGGGGGGGGGGGGCACTAATATTTAGACCGTGTGGACTTTGGACACGAATTCGAACATTTTTGTTAAATTGATTCAAATTTGGCAGAGAGCGATCAGTCACCTTTCTTTTTGCACCGAATTATTGTAAATGAATGAATGGCAAACCCATTCCCGGTGAAAGCGTTCATCGCCGCTCAGTGTTTGGACCATAAAATAAGTGAAACCGCCGGCGACTATCAGCGCGGCACCGGCGCAGCAAACGCGCCCCACGGGCACCGAGGCGTACAAGCGTTGGATTTTTGGCGAAAATTTAAACACCATCAATGAAAAAATAGTGAAATCCAAAAAAAAAAAATGGAAAAAATCAGTCAGTGGTCAACGCCGCGGGCGTCGATTCTTCGTTGTTATCCGCCGCGAGACTTTGCACAAAATCACGCGCCTAAACCAATAAAAGGCACTGTATAATTCCTGACATTCAATTTTCAATTTGCTAGGCCCTCGGGTGCTATCATGTTAGGGGGGGGGGTATTAGGGGTCACTACCCCCCTCCCTCCCAAGACCAAAAATTCTTTAACAAAAAGGGCACCCAAAAATATATTTTTGTGATTTGTTAGCCAGATACCCCTATACCAATGAGCTACTCGCCGGGCATATTAAGATATGGTTAGCGTTTTAGTTGTCTCAAAAAAAAAGTTATGGACAAAAAATTACAGAAATTAGCCTTTTATGAATTTTGACCACACTCTTCGTCATATAAGTTAGCGTGCCACTTAAAGCTTGTTTCACCGCGCTTGGTAAGAAATATTGGAAAATTTCAAATTAAAAATGGTAGCCGAACAGTAAAGTTTTCTCCATTACTCTCTGACCTCTTGAAGCGTGAATTCGTGGACGAGCACTTTCTGGCACTTTTGCCTGTCTTCGCAATACAAACGCAACTGAATGAGCGGCACAAATTTGTTTGTTGAACAGTCAGTGTCAGAGACAATCTGTGTTGGGATTAGAACATATGAATATTGCCGACAACGGGTTCGAACCCCGAACAAGCTAAAGATTTTTTTTTGCGCGCCCCCACCCCATTCATTGAATATCAATGATCCCTTAAAAATTTAGTGAATATTTACTGTTGCACATTCCGGCCTGTATAGTGACAAATTTCGAAGGCCCTAGGCCTAATTAAAAAACTTTTCAAAATTTAAATACGATAGGTATCAAGGCTTCTCCAACGAACTGTTCCCTGCTAAACGTAGTACCTTTGCGGTATAGTCAAAATTGCGGACCACCAAATCAGCTGCAGACATTCAAATTGGAACTGTTGATAAAAAATGAAATAAAATTCATTAAAATAAAAAAATGTACAAAACGATTTAAACAAAATTTTTGCTTATCAAACAACACAAAAACATTTAATTTACGAGCATATAAATAGTAAAATAAAAAAAATGTTCAGAATTGTGATCAGATTTTTTTTTGTTGGGATTAGAAAAAAATAAAAACAATGCGCGACGAGAATGGCATTTAATAAAAAGAGATTTGTATGGTAAAGAATTGAGAATTAAACAAAGAAATTATGCAAGTACATAAATATCACAGACAAAATAAATATAAGAGAGAATTAATTTTTGAGTCATACCATTAAAGTAATAAATATAATGATCGATTTACTGGCACTGATCAAGAAGTGGTCAAATTATTGGTCAATCGACGTGCGATCATCGATGATCATAAATCAGCGTCCATCACATCCTCAAAATTTTCATGGTCCAGAAATGGCATTTGATACTGTAAGAGTATGTAAATTTTTTCTTAGTTTATTTAAAATCTCGAAGAATGTTTTGACCTGCAATTTAAAAAAAATCCCACAAATCACTGGCCATGGTATCAATCGTCATGGTGAAACAATTGAATATTATAAAAAGTCCCAACCATTTCTAGTCATCGGAACAATTAAAAAACATTGAATTATGGCGGCAACACCGCCCCCCCCCCCCGTACCGAAATCAGCCGTATACAATGCTGGTTGCCGCAAATGCCCATGCCGTTGTTGTTGCTGTCTGACGCGGTGGCGCCGCCGCCGGAATTAGTGGATGAGTTGTTGGAGCACGAGTTGACACTTCTCTGGTCATCGGCTGCCACCGAGCAGCTGCCGCTGGCGGACAATAAGTCGGCCGTTGCCGCCACTTTCAGCGAAATATTGTCATCAAATTTGAATGGGGGCTGAAAATTTTTTTAAAACGATTATTTTCAAATTTCTAGGCTTATTGTTAGTGCATAAAGTGTCCAATGGATTTTTTCGCGTAATTTCCTGACAAAAAAGCACACCCTCCCTAAAAACAGATTTGCCAGCCATTATCCCCAACCACTGACTAAGCGTCCCTGGTACGCCAAATTGAGTCCCAGTTCGTTATTTTCCAACCCAAGTTTTCCCCCATTTTTACCTCAATTTTATGTTGTTGATCCTGCAAAATTTCGTCAGCAATTGATTGGAGGAACAGCGATAAAAGGACGGACTGAACTTTTAGCATAAAAGAAATTTTTCCAAAAATTTTAAATATTTTTTGTTACCTGATCCGTGCGCAAGGTGATCAGCCCAAATTCGTCCATTTGCCTCAAATACTCCAGCTGAAAGCTCATCTGCTGCTGTGCAATCTGCTGATGCTCCAAGTGCGAAACGCGCCACACGCGAATGCGCTTCGATGGCAAAGAAAAGCGCACCGTTCGACCCTTAGAAAAAAGGGAAGATTTTCGGCAAAAATTCACAATAAATTTAAAAAATTTTCGAAAAAAGAAGAAATAGAGTATAATGTTGTATCCCTGACACTTGTGGGCCGAATTTTGAGGCCCATTCATCGGGAGGGAAAGGATGACACCGTATTTGAAGACCAAACCACAAACATGAGAGCTTAGAGAGCAATCACAGTTCGCGCAGTCCGGAGAGTCAAAAAAATCTTGGTATGTCTTGAACCAACAAAATGAGAGGCTTAGAGAGATAAGATTTTTTCGTGGAGTCGACATCAAACAAATCCTGGGCCCTGGTTTCACCGATAATCGCCACCCCAACCAATGAAAGTGGGGGGAGGGGGTAGAAATTATTAATTGACAGATTCCCGAGACATACTTCGTCGTCCGGATAGCCAAGGACGAGTTGTCGGCGCCCAACCTGCAGCTCGCAAGTGCTTCCTTCGGCAGGAAAGTCGGAGTGCACGGGCGCCAACCGCTCATAGCCGTAGCCGGGCTGCAAATGACACAACCGCAGAAACTGTATGAAGGAAACAAAAAGAAGCATTCAGTGTTTTGCAGACTTTTCCAGGGATAAACCCGGGAATTCCGTGGGACTGACCTGCTTGAAGTCGCCGTACGTCTGCAAAGCGCTGAGCTTCTCGCGCAGCTCCTGTGGCACTTTGAAAATACCCCGCTGAATGTCGTTGACAGCCTAAACATAGAAATAAATTTTTTGACTAGATGGTTGGTTAGTGCGATCCTATTTATCATCCACGCCCCCGCGGCGCCGGACCTCCAATCCTATAGAAGTTCGACATATGGCCATATCCAAGCCAGTGAATGGGATCGGATGCCGAAAATAGAGGTACGCAATCTAGCACTCGGACCCCCAAAATGTCCGGGAATCCGGTTACATCACTGATCCAATTGTGGTCGCACCCACCTGCAAATAGAGCACTTTAAGCGCCCCCACGTCATCCAGCAACGGCTCCTCCACGCACGGGTCCCATGTGATGCGGCGGACAACAATTTTGTGATGAAATTGCTGCTGTTGCTGGTGGTCATAGTGATCAAGATGGCCATTGCTGTTGCCGCTGGCAAAACTACGCTGTTTGTTTGCCAAACACAGCGAAATCCACGGGCACTCAAAATTTTTGAGCCAACGAACGCCTGAATTTTTTTTTTAAACATAATGAGTGAAACAAAATTCGTTCACTCTCTCTGTCTGTTTTCATATTTTCTTTTTCTTTAGACGGAAGAAATTGGCTTTGGACTATTCATCCCATATCGACACGTTTCTTCCGTATTTATTTTACTGATTTTTTCCGAGACTGAATTGTCAGGGGCCAGTGAAATAAAAATTCGACCATCGGTCTGTTTCAATATTTGAGAATTTCTTACAGAGCATGTCAAAAAGGACGACGTTGTTGTCGTCTGAGGACGATGGCAGTGGCGTAGACGAGGAGAGGGAGGAAGGCGACGACGCCGCGGGCATAGTGACGCCGCCGCCATTGGCGTGCCCGCCCGTCGCCTCACTTGGGCCTCGTTGGCACGGACGACAAAGGAATAGGCCAAAGTGCACGGCATTTCGTTCACGCATGCCAATCGCATGACAAAATCTCTGGAAAACAGTTGTTAGAAAATACCAGGAAGGATTTCATGTTAGTTCTTTAAGACAGGACTTTTTTGTGACTGGAAGGCATTGACCATTAATTACATGGAAAGCGGATTTTTTCGAATTTGGAGGACGACTGTAAGGGGACGGTCGAATTGGGGTCCCAAAAGTTCGGACAGGGGAACAATATGCCGAAAACGATCACGCGAATAATCCAGACCGTCGGCCCACCCTTCCAACTATCAATCACGAATAAAAATTGAGCAAAAAATTTGGTTTATGGTAGAAGAAATATGAATGCGGAAGGCGATGTCAACCTCCATTATGACATTGGTCGCCTCGTCTGTGCCACATTCGATGTTCACCGGCCGTCCGTCGGGCAAACAAATTTCCAACTTGGTCGTTCGGCTGACGGCCGCAGAGAAGGATTTCTGGAAAACACATTTATATAAATTCGCCGTACATTTGAGCCCAGCTTTACAACTTTCTAAAAGCCCAAAAATTTTTGTTGAGGCGAAAAGGGACCAAACGCCTCTAAATTAAGTAGAAGGGGGGGGGAGGGTGGTTTTTTGAAATTTTAGTTAGTGTTGCACAAACTCAAAATTACATTTTATGACCCAGTCTATCCTAAATATCTGTCTCATTTTAAAATTTCTTCTCTAAGACACACCACTTGAAAGTCGAGAAACGCCCGTTCCATGAGGGGATGGGTCGACACGTCGGGGTTCGCAATAACTGGAAGACGAAAAAAAAATCATAAATTACATATCCGCCAGAAAATTTAAAAGAAAAGCCACGGCTCTGCAAAACAAAGCTCCTCCATTCACCTCCTTGCAAGTATTTTGCCAACCCTTCGCGTCGCTCGGCCAACAGTTTGGTGTCCAATTTCCACAACTTTTTTGGCGGAAATTCAGGCGCATTGAGTCGAAAGCCGAAAATGTCGATAAGCCTTTCATGCAGTGAGTACAACAAATTGTAGCGGACGCTCGCGTGAAAGGCTCCATTCACATGGATGTCGTACACCTGAACAAACAACACACAAAATGAGTGAATACATTTTTTGTCAGGGAGTCGTGGTATGGGTATGGACCAACCAGAAGCGACCCTTTGATTACGCTTGCAATCAATAACAAAACTAACCGTGAATTTGTTGAAGGGGTCCTCGTGGTCAGCCACCGTCCGGTGGGCAGGCACCGCAATGTGGATCATGGAAAAAGTCAACAGGGAGAAAAACAATAAAATTTTCTTAGTTATTTAGTGAAATTAACCAAGTGAAGAACAATCAAAAGATATGCGTAAATATTTATGTGTCAATGAGAACAAAATAGATATTTTGTAAAAGGTCTCCATCGACGCCTTGAGGTCCTTGTCAACTTCGGCGATCATGGTCGCGAGGAAATAGGCAAGTTGATAAAACTATAAATGGTAGCCGCCCCGGCATAGCCTATGGAAAATCCGGCGACGGATGACACAACAACTATGAGCAGAAAGGATAGCGCCACATTCTTTTTTAATAAGCGCGTGAAGGCGTTCGCGAGCTCCTTCAAGCGCAGTGACGTGTCCTTAAATGTCAGACCACTTCTAATAGGAAACATGGACGAATCTGTCAACAGTACCGAGGGCTGCGTCGATAAACAACGCCGAAACAACAGCGGTACACTCTGAGGACGTCGGACACCGAAAATGATCACATCAATTGGAATGCCCTCTGCAAATGAGAAGGGATTTGGAAAATCGCCGCGAATTATTTTCGCGGTATCATCAAGTCGGGATTTGCCGACGCGCGGTAAACCCGGGTAGATCCCGCGCTATATCCCCGATATCGGAAATTCCCGACCACCAGTCTTGACACAAACAATCATTTTGGCACTTGGAAAACTCACTGGGCGACTCCAAATCCGGATGAGTGATGGGGCATTGTTTGGCTGGTGCACAAAAGCGCGAATTGGGATGCGCCGCCGGCGTTGCACTGCCCAACTTCCACAGGTTGCCTATCCAATCCGTGACACTGACTTTGTTCTCTCGGCCACGGAATTCATTCTCAAATTTAGTGTAAAGTTTAAATTCGCAAAAATGTCGCGCTGGTCCACCCGAGTGCCTGACAGAAGCCCAATCGAACAAATCCCGACTAATTTAAAATTGACAAAACACCCGTCTCTCCAAAAAAGGGAAAAAGTTTTGGCTGCATTTTTTCGGGTAATCGTATTTGTCCTTTAGTGTTTGGGATTTTGGGAAAGTCGGCACCTTTTTAGGAAAGTTGGGGTTTAATCATTTTCTAGATTAACCAGGGGGTGTAACATAATGGAAAAGTACCCCGACGGGATTAAGAAGACAAAAAAAATCATAAATTACATCGATTAAAATGCGCCCCCGAAAACTCAAAGTGAAATGCAAAACAGGGACCCCTTTTCATTCACCTCCTTGCTAGTGTTTAGCCAACCCTTCGCGTCGCTCGGCCAACAGTTTGGTGTCCAATTTCCACAACTTTTTTGACGGAAATTCAGGCGCATTGAGTCGACAGCTGAAAATGTCGATAAGCCTTTCATGCAGTGAGTACAACAAATTGTAGCGGACGCTCGCGTGAAAGGCTCCATTCACATGGATGTCGTACACCTGAACAAACAACACACAAAATGAGTGAATACATTTATTGCCAGGGAGATTCGAACTTGTCCCATGAATTAACATAAGTATTAGAGCGCCCAGATAAACATGCATTCCCAATTTTGAGTAACGCCTCCCCATGGTGGACCATGACCCAAACTGAACAATCTGTAATTAGAACTGGTAAATTTCGTCTTCTTTGCAGTTGCTTAACCGTGGTATGGGTACGGACCAATCGGAGGCTTGTCTTTGGTTCCGCTCGAAATCAACAGCAAAACTGACTGTGAATTTGTTGAAGGGGTCCTCGTGGTCAGCCACCGTCCGGTGGGCAGGCACCGCAATGTGGATCATAGACGGGACCAAAGGGAGAAACGAAACAGAATATTTTCAAAAATCAATTGTAGGCTGACATAAACAAATGGTGAAAAGCAATGAAAGAATTATGCGTAAAAATTTATGCTCAAACAGAAAAACATTTTGATTTAATAAAAGTCTACCCTTAATTCTTTTTGGAAAGACCATTTTTTGCGAGAATGTCAATGGACTTTTTGAGACCCTGAATGTCGTTGGCATGACCTTCCATCGTCTTCTTCAAATCCTGGATGTCGTGGGAATGACTTTCCATCGTCTTCTTCAAATCGAGGATGTCGCGATCAACGAGAGCCATGTGTTTTTCCACCTAAAAAGGTGTAAATAAATACTGATAAGAAATGAATTGACACACTTCGCTCATCGACTTCTGTATCTCATCACCCTTTTTAACCAAGAAAATGGCCAAGCCGAGAACAATTGCAAGCATTGCAAATACTAATCGCTTCATGTGGTATGAAACGACTAGAGTCTTGTCCGCGACTTTCGCCACAGCATCAGAAAATTCCTTCTGAACTAACAATTCCGTCATCTTGTCCTTAAATGTAAAATATACTTTCCAATGAAAAACTGACGATGTCTTTACCAGAATTTCTGACGAAAAAGAACGGACAGACTGGCGAACACACGGCACCGCAATTGATTTTTAGCACACCTCTGCCGCAAACAACGGTCCAAACCGCAAATACTAATCGGTGCATCTGGAAAGAACCGCGAGGGTCTTCTCCGCAACCTTTACAACTGCATCAGAAAATTCTTTCTGAACTAACAATTTCGTCATCTTATCCTTAAATGTAAAATATCCTTTCCAAGGAAAAACTGACGGTCTGTCTTTACCAAACTCTTCGAAGAAAAGGAACGGACAGACTGAACGCGGACACACGGCACCGCAGCCGTTGTCTCCGACTTCAAACAGGCACCAGTGAAAATGTCATGGCTCCAGGAGCGAGTTTCCTGATCAATAAGTACGTACATAAGGTGATCAGAGACAAATGAACGAAAAAAAGAAGCCGTAGGGCGGGCAGTGTGAGGGACAGAAAGATACGAAATCATGCAGATTTTGGGTTAATCCGTCCATAACCGTTGCACAATCAGCCCCACTGATCAGTGCCAAAATAAAATAAAAACGGGTAAAAAAACCCAACTCATACTGGTTGAACTCGTACTATCCCCGACTCGTACTATTTTACACGGAGTCCTAGACTGTGAGTGTTAGATAGTCTACCCGAGTTCGACCAGTACGAGTTGGGTGTCGTTCCGCAAAACGAATGTTTACATAAATGTGAATCTAAAGAGAAAAAAAGAACAGACGTCCGCCGAAATCAAGTGAATGACCAGCAGCAACAAATGTGTATGTTTGAAGAGAGAAATGATAATTTAAATCAATAAAAAAAGATACGGTACGAAAGAAAGAGAAAATGGAATAAATGCCAACCATATTTAAACATTAATGAGATTTTTTTGAACAAAGTCTTTTTTTGTCAACTCATTTGTCAACTAAAAATTCACTTCACTGATCACAAATTACACATCCATCCATTTCACTCCTCAAATTCGATTTTAATATTAAACGGCTAAAACGGAGAGAAAAATGCAAATTAGTGCTCATTGATATGTTCGGCACGGTCTCATTATAGCGGCAAACACAGAAACCAAAAAATTACTGAACTCTTGCAAAATATTTCGTTACGGTATCGGTAAAATAGCGACTTGGTAAAGCTGTATTCGTTACCGTGCCGAATAATACATTTGAAATAGTGTAGAGCAGGACCGGGAATTTAGGGAAAACCAAGATCCCCGGTTTTGGACCGGGAAATCCAAATAAAACCCCCAAGTACCGGGACTGATCCTGGTAAGGAAGCCGGGACCAGCCCCGGTCCCGCTCATCCCTGGCGCCCCCCAAAATAATCATCATCATCATCCTCCGGACACTCTTCCTCCTCCTCCTCTGTGAATGGCGGAAGTGGTGCCAACGGGGGCAGCGG
>JAKKIK010002116.1:0-12593 GCA_024500135.1 Heterodera carotae
TTAATTTTCCCAAAATTCTGAGAAATGCGCCCTTTTTTTGCCAATAAAACTTATAAATTTTTGGGATTTTAATTTATGTCAATATATTTTGAAATTTATCAATATTTCGGGATTTTTGGTCAATAAAGAGCCAAAATTTGTACCTACCCCTCTTGCGACCCCCGCTGAAAGTTTTAAATAAAAGGTCGTTTCTGGATAATTTAAGGCGAAGATAACGAAAATGACCTTTTTTCCCAATTCGAATCCCGGACTCAAATTCGAACAATTGGCATAAAAACCATAATCAATAAAATTTTATTATCAAAATTTAATATCATCGACAGCTCTCGATGAAACAAATCGATGTAAATCTGTTTGAACTGGATCCGAAGCCACTTGAGCACTTGCCGACGGGAAAGGGTAAATTCGGCGCCGCCGATTCGGCGCCAGATGATAATTTTTTGAGTACCTTTAGAAGCAGTTTTTATTGTTAATTTATTTCACATTATTACAAGCAAAAATTTTGGAATAGGCTAGGCTTAGGGGTAATTCTTTCCTAATTTTCAAAACTCGTTCCTAGGGTAGTTTGAGGCGCTGAACATGAATCTGACCTTCTTTTTGACCAGTTCAGGATCCATAACCTAAAAATTCGAACCAAAATCCGATTTTTTCAAATGAAAATTTTTATCTTCTGCACATATTGCTTAAGCCATGCAAAAAGCAGCCAAGCTTTAAGAGCATAGCATTCAAAATTAGAAGCAAAAAGGATCATGGGAAGACAGAGCAAGTAGTGGGGCGACCAAGCGAGCGAAGGGTTGCGAGCGCCTGGTTAATGTCACATCAGGCGCGAGTAACCCGGAGCGAGCGAGCGAGCGGCGCCCCACCCACTGGCTGCCGTAGTTTGAGTGTGCGCTGGTTTTTAGCGCAGTAATTAAGATTAATTCAATTTGCCTTCTTAGGCAACAAATATAGCTGTTGGCGTTTCGGTTTAATTGTAAATAAAAAAAAGTTTCGACCTAATGTTTGAATTCAGGTCCGGGGTTCGAAATAGGTCTAAATGAAGAACATATTCGTGTTCAGCGCCTCAAATACCCCTAGAAACAAGTTTTTAGAATTAGAAAAAAATTCCCTAAGCCTAGCCTAGGCATAGCCTAGCAAAAATTTAAAGAAATCTGAAAACTTTACAATATATAAAAACTCTGTTTCTAAACGTTTTCCAAAAATTATTATTTGGCGCCGAGTCGGCGGCGCCGAAACTACCCCGACTCCTTGCCGACTGAGTCCCAGTGTAAATGGATTTTCAGTAACAGCGGTTAAAAAAGCATCCAAGCGCCGCCGGACACGTTAGAAGTCCATTTTACACTAGGATTCAGTAGGCTAATGATGAATGGCAGCGAATCGAGTTAAAAGTGGTCTCGATCAATTTGTCTAGGAATACCCCAATTAAAAAAAAATGCCAAAGACGCGCAAAAAAAAAATATAAATCCGCCCTCTAATTATTTTAATAGCTATTTTAGGTATTTGACTTCTAAAAACCCGGTCTTTGTAATTGACCAAATTCTGTAAACAACAAATACATTTTGCGCGATTATATGATTAATAGACATAGTTTTTTTTGAACTGGATTTGAATTTAATCCCTGTTTTGGGCAAAAAGCGTTTAATCGTTTTTTAATCATATCGTGTTTTGCCCAATAATCGTACCTGAAAGAAATTGGGTTGTTTATCGCCCCCCGGTTTTTTAAATTTTTCTGCCCTTGAGTTATAACAAATCTTTGACAAGAGAAATTTGAATGTTTTCATTTTTTGTTCCTGGGCGTGAGGGGAATTTTTGGCTTGGAATTTGAAAGTCTATACCTCGGCTGAAAATGTTTGTGTCGTGGGTTTATTTGATTGGTTGTATGCAGAAAAATGTGGAGAATTTTATCATATAAAATTAAGGTGTGATTTCGAAAGAGCAGAAAGTTGCATCCAATTTTCTGTAAAATTTTGAATTTTCAGAAAAAAAATCATAACCTTTTTCAGAATGAAAAATTTCAGAACATTTTTACCCAGGGAGATTGAGCTTTAAACGCTCTATAAATAGTTTATTTACGTGATAAATCCAACGTTGAAGTGAATCGAGATGGAACGACGAATGTGTGCACAGTGGCAAAAACCATAGGGGGACCCTTTCGAAAATTTTTTAGAAATTTTTTGCCCAGAAATGGAAAATTTTTACCCAGACAAAAGAGCTTTAAAATCCCTACCAAAGACATATTTGCACCATTAGTCGACCTTCAAGTTGAGTTAAGTTACAGCGACGACAAGTGGCGAAATTGAAATACCTCTATTACAAGCCCCCTCCCATCACCAATGTGTCTTTTTGAAGACTTTTCGAGCACTTTTTTGGCGTGAAATTAATTTCTTATTTTTTCTCCGAATTTTTCTGATATTTTTTTTTCGTTTCGGTTTTTTCGCTACCAAAATCCTTAAATCTGATTCCTCAATTTCCGTATGGATAAACAAAAGGCAGGCAAAAAGCAAAAACAAATTCATTTAGGAACTCTCTAAACAAATGCGCGAATGGTCTGAAAAAGTGGAGACAAAGACGCTCCAATTGATGAGCGAGATAAACAAACAACTGGATAAACTTTGGTCTAAACTTGACAAATCACTTCTGTCGGACAATGTTCATCAGTATGTAAACGTAGACAAAAATAAATGGGAAAATTTGATCCCAAAATATATGGAATTTTGTCAAAATGTTGTGATCACAATGCAAAATGTGGGGATGCAAAGCGCTGAAATGTATGCCCTCGTGGATGAAATTGGCACTTTAGCAGAAAAGAAAGATATGGAACAACTACACGCCCACATTCATTATCTGTGCATATTCATAAGTGACCAATGGGCAAAGTGCAACCAATTCAGGTAAATTAAGCGCAATTTGTCGTATTAAAAAAAAATTCAATTTTAGCGGCTTTCCTTTTTATGGTGATCACTACCTATGAAAACCAATTGATTTATACATATGTACATCATCCAGCTGGAGCAGAAGTGGGGGAAGAAGGGCTTGTGACTGATCAGAAGAGTGATCGTTTTGGGATAAAACTTTTTTTTTTGTGATCCATTTTTACTGACTTGGCATTATTATCTTTAGAGAGCTATTAGAAGCAAAGCTTTATAGCAGAAACTAAGCGATTAATCTACATTCAAAAAAGTTAAGACTTTTATTTGATGAAAAACTTATATTTTCATGCGTGTTTTTATTTTCATGCATGATTTTCGAGAGTTGATTGATCAAATCGCTTAGCTTCTGGTCGCGTTTTTTTCTGTCGGTGGGTGGACATTTTCATAGAAATTTATTGCTTTGGTATAATTTCAAAAGGTTGTACATATTTACTATGTTTGGGTATTAGATAAAAAATGATTTTTTTTTAAATTATTCTCGAACCTCGGATGTCACCAGATAAATGAAAGCCGTCTTTCAATGCACCCACCATTCATTCTAATGCAAATGTCAAAATGTCTAGGGGTCAATAAAAACCCGCAAATCTTAAACGAAAACCAGAACCAAGACCCGGAAACGAAGCAAAAAACCCGAATAGCATACTTACACTCTATCCTTAATATGAGGATTCAATTTTTAACTCTTAAAAATAGGAATCTCTGAGCATTTAAATATTAGCCGTTTTGGACAAATTCTATTAATAAATCCATCTAAATTCTTTAAATTAATTTACCGGCTCCGCCTATTTGGCACCTCCTTCCCCGTGCCTCAAAAAAGTACTTGGTAAAACAATAGTCGTATGCCCCCTTGAAAATCTTTTGTCGTATTTATTTTTAAAATAATACAAATTTTATCGTAGCAGAATAATAATAGAGACAAATATTTTTGGTTGCAATTTTGGCCACAGAAAATGTTTTCATTTAGTAATAACAAAATCATCGTCCTGCATCTGATCAGAATCGTCGGCGCCAGCGGAATTGCCAAAGCAAAGTGCGCCTCCGTTAATGCAATTGCGCACCTCGGGCTCAATTGGAACGCTAAAATTTTCGTTTTTTAATTAGTTTTCCTAATCTCCGTTTCTTTTGGTCTCAATATCGGTTAAGTCTTTGTCATGAATCGTATGGTTAACTGTTAGGTTGGGAAATTTTTGGTTTAACACAGAACTAATTTTATTTATAGCCACGAGTTAAAACACTAACCGACTATCGTCTTTGGCCTGCGCAAAACCGACCCGACTTTGGCCTACATCGAACACGGTATAGTAACGGCCTGGAAACAAAAAAATCAGAAAAAATTTAAATTATAAAACATTCAAAAATTCAGCACCAATAAAAACATCGCCAAGAATCCACAGTTCACCAACACTTTCCGGCAGATCAATGCCCATAAAGCCAGAGCTAAAACAAATAAATAAAAGTTCCAAATCGTTTTTTTTCACGATCTGAGATCTTTGATGGCCTAGAACCGATCCTCCTGGCATGCCAACCCCGAATGGGTCCCCGACATTTAAATAATCTTGGCTGCTACCCATTCTCGACAAATTTTTGTTGGGCGCTCTGACCAGAATGAGCGTACATGCCAACCCCTACTATTCCGGCATAAAAAATATCCCGGCTTTTTGGTCGCCCGGACTCGAATCGCCGTGCATGCCAACCCGACTATTCCGACATAAAAGGGTCACAGGGCTCACAAGCTGCTGGACATGCCAACCCGCCGACTATTCCGACATAAAAGGGTCACATGACTACTTGGTCGCCCAAACCCAAACCCCGACTCAATGTTATAAACTTCCTTACAGGCATATGCTTTTGCCCATGCTGGTAACCTTCAGGATGTAATCTTTGCCCGTCAACGTGTACGCCTTGGCGCCGATGTTGATCATCACATCGGGCAGAGTTGGAATTCGTTCGCAAGACACCATATACTGTGATTTGAATGAAAAATACATAGCCGGACAATACTCAAATAAATCAAGATCAGGCAGGCACTTTGGACCTTTTTTTATCCCCTCTAGGTCCCTGAAAATTCAAAACAAAAATGACTTTTTTGGCCATAATCGGCTCCCACTGGAGACTGACCCAAATCCTGGATATGACCTTTATTCCTGTCCCCCCCCCCCGTGTTCGACTTGTCCAATCCCCAGATTTTGGGTCACATGTAAGGTTGTCGGTTTCTGGAAGTTCTTACAAACCGAACAGACCGAACCAAAACCGGCCGTTTCGGTTAGCCGAATCGAACGTTTCGATTAACCGAACCTAAACCGATTACTGAATTTTTTTGGTTTTTCGGTTCGGTTTCAAACTGACAACACCCTAATCAAATTCCATCTCCGACGAACAACATTTTTTAATTTATTTATTTGTACACACTTCGCCGTGGAAGAGTGGAATGGCTCCAATGTATTTCTGAATTTTTTCCACATCATTTTTCGGTCCAGCAATTAGGGAGGTGCCTAAAAAATTTGATTTTAAAATTTAAATAGAAAAAAAACATCTAACCGGTGTCAGCAATGGCTTGGCAACCATTTTGACAAGCGATTTTACCATCACGACCATTGATTGAGTCCATCTGAAATTTGTGTGATTTATTACAATCAGTGAAATACAGAATAGATAATGCCTAGAAAAAAATTTTGACGGGATGGGTTAGGGAAATGACAAATTTTTGGCTCGCACGATTCGGACAAGTCTGCAAAATTTTAGGTTTCTATGTTAATACAAACATGTTCGGAACTTTAACCAGGTTTTATGCTGATTTTGAAGTTCGAAAAAATTTGTTGGATGTTTAGGACATTGTCAGATGAACAAAAAATTTACAGACTTGTTCGAAATGGTGTATAAAATTATATCTTTGGGAGTTCGAATGTTTTGATCGCCCATGTTTGGCAATGTTCGTCAGAACTCACCAATGTGCTTTTCAAATCGGGTACCACACCAGCAGGGATGGAACCGGATGCCGAAAATGGAAGTCCGGAATCCGCCATCCGGTTTCATCCCTGATACACACACGCCCACCTTGAATTGCCAGTATGCCTGGCGTGTGACTGGCGTGTAGGTGATCGGCGCAACAAAGCGACGCTGATCTGTACCACCAATGGTGATTTCGCCACCAAAGTCGGACGACGGATCACTGACAAAAAAAATTAATGCTCGGAAATAAGCTCAATCATATACCAAGTTGGGAAACTGACCCATCTAACTATCGATTGAATTTGGTCAGATCAACATCCAATGATCAACAAAATGGAAATTCAGTTAGGTATCTCACATACAAAAAAATTTAATCAGTCAAAAAAAAAGAAGACAATCATTGAACTTCGATCAGTACCAATGGATCAGCTATTCATCCAGTGATCATCTTTTTAATGCCTTTGATCACAATCGTTTTTTGGAAAAAAAACGAATTTTGCCTCCAAATATACCTAAAACCCACTGGGGCTTTGTTTCTGAATCATCAAATTTCGAGAGGAAGAGAGCGTTATTTCACGGGAAGGTTTTTCTTTCCGAAAGACCCCCAAAAGGGGGGGGGGGGCTCTATTTCAGGGAGGGACTATTTTATAGGAGGGGAGGCTTTATTTTATAAATTCCGGTAATTTCCATCCCAAAAAATGGGCCAACCGATTGAGCCAAAAGGAGAACACCGGCTCTGGCACTTTCTGTTGTGTGACCATGTTGTCGAACACGGTGGACAGTTTTTGGACAGAAATTTCCGAGAATGCCATACCAAGAATGCCATCAAATTTTGCAGCCACAAAGGTGATGCCTGGTTCACTGAAAAAATGTGAAGAAATTTTATTTTTTTTTGAAAATTATTAAGGCATCAAAATTTTGCCTGGTAGCCTCCGTAAATTCCTGTTGCTGCACACAGATGTCGGCCAAACAAACATTGTCTTTGGAGACAAATCTTTGCACAAAAAAATGAAATTAGGCGTCTCATTTTTGGCTCTATGTCAAAAAGTGCAACAGTCAAAATATCAACTCTTGATCAAAATGTCCTTCCTATAGACAAAAACGGACATATTGTCAAATAAGATACAAAAAAGACAAAAGGTGGCCTATAAGCCAAAAAAGAACAAAATTTTGGTGTCCAATCATTCCGACATCGGTTGTCTATCCAAAAACTGTTCGAAAGTAAATTCAACAATAAATTTGAATTGAAAAATTAAAACATAAATTATGAAAAAACAAAGGCAAACCTAACGTGCGGGACTTAACAAAAAATTTTCAACCGATTTTTTTTTTCAAACTGGTCCATGTAATTTATTTGAATTGATCGTTTCTTGGTGATGTGTTCGGCATAGTTTTCCGTTAGGCGCCACGAAATTTTTTTTGAAAACAATTGAAGTCACCGAAAATGGCATCAAAAAATGAAATACCATAAAAAGCCCAAAAAAGACTCTATCTAAAAATTAGCCGCTAAAAAATGCCACCAAATCCGTACCCTTTCATTGAGCCTGTGCCGTACTGTATTGCCACCTGTCGCCCGTCCGGATGGTAGGAAGAAGATTTGGTGCCGTCATATTTGTTGTGGAGGCCTTAAAAAATTTGTTCAAATTTTATTAGGCCATTAAAAAATTTTTTTAATTCCTCCCGATTTATTACTGCATGCAATGTCGTAAATTGGGCATTTCTTTGATGGCACCCAAAGGTTGGAGGAGCCGGTGTCGAAGATGACGGTAAAGTTTTGCGGTGGTGAGCCGATGGAAATTTCGCCATAATATTGGGCCTGTAATTTTTTTTGCATTTTTTTAAAATTATGTGCCTATATCCGGGCCTTTAGGATTTTTTCTGACTCTGGCGCCCATGTCAACCCTATCCCCGATTTTTTGGCTTCTTCCCCGACATACCAAGCCCGAACCGCTGAAGTTGATAACTTGAAAAAACTTGGAATTTTTCAAATTTCTCCTCAATCGGGGTTCCCTGACATACCCTGAGTGTTTTCCGTCTATATTCATTAGTGCTGCGGTCGAAATTTCGGTTTCGTTTTTTTGGGTTTTTTTTTGCTTTCGGTTTTGGGTATAAATTCGGTTTCGGATTATGGGTTTTTTAATTCATGCCTTTAAGGGTCGGACAAAAGACCAAAACACCTTTATTCTATAATACAGCCGCCCCATTCTGAGAGAAACGAAAAAACTTAAAAAATAGAGCCCTTACCCATTTCGAAATCGAAATTTCAGCAATTTTTACTTGTCCCGGGTTCCCAACAATTTTAGTCTGACCCGGCCCAACCCAGTCCCGAAGTCAGTCAGAGACCAAATTACCATAACATTTCCTTTATTACAGCCGTCTTTTTTTGCCCATCGATTAGGTTTAAAATGGAGCCCCGGGGGTTTTATTATGGGAATTTACGGTAATTATCCCGCTGTACTGCTTACGTCCATGTAGTTGCGCAACAGTTCGTCAATCTCGGTGCAGACGATGCTGCGTTGGTGCCCGCCGTTTCGTGCCAACATTCCGTCGCCCTCCTCCGCCTCCTCCTCGTCCGAGGAAGAATCCGCCACGCCGTTTAGCATTTCGTTTTTTTGGATGCGCTCCAAGCGACGACGCAACAATTCGACGCAATGCTTCCGGTACTGCTCCAACGAGTCGGTGGCGGCCAGACGAGCGCGGATGGTGTCCATGCGGCGAAGCGGGACGCTTGAATTATTTTTTTAGAATTTTATAATTATTAAAAAAAAATTTTTTCAAAATTTTATTAAAATCCCGGGACCCCTAAAAATATACAAAATCTCTATTTGTCTAATCCGCTATGTATTGGTCCTTAAAAATCCGACAACTGTAAAATTGGGCACCAAAAATATTGATCGTATGTATGATCAATCAAACTCCTCCTAAATTACCCTGTTTAGGACTGCATAACCTTACTTTTTGCCATTTCGAAAATTTTATATCTTTAAAACACTATACGACTTAATTATTTTCAAAAAAAAATTACATTTAAAAACCTAGAAAATTAAGGGGTTTTTTTTTAAATTCAGCTTTTGGTGCGCTGCTTAATCGCTTAGCTAACTCTCAATGCTTTCACTTATTGTATCATTGGTTATTGCTTGGTTGGTCCAGATTTATGGTTTCCTATTTGGAACGAAACACCAATTTGTTAAAAACAAATTTGCAGGTGGTTTGTAATTTAATTTTTCAAATTTTTTAAAAACTCGCGTTGTCATTGCGTTACGATGATGATGATGCGAGTGACGATGCTGAAGGCGGCATGAGCCAGTGCCAAACAGTGTCGTCAGCAAGCCGAACAGCAGCGGCAGCAGTAGCAGAAATACCACAAATTTCATTGCTAAATCTGAGCTTTATCTACCGTATTTGAACCCTTCATTTGTGCCACCTCCCCCTAATTGAACCTCCCTCTTCTTCTCAATCAGGTGGCATGGAAAATAGCAACCGGGGGTTCTATTAAATGTGGTATGGGTAAGTCAAGTTTCACAGGTAGGTTGCACCATGAACACCTCTCTTCGGTGACAAGATTGACGAGGACTGTCAGGGGATGGCATTCGGGGTACGGTAAAAGGCCAAATTTTGTTGATCAGGGTTCGGGCCGGGGCCGTCTTGATCGAAGAGCAACCCTAGCAATTCAGGATTTAAAATTTTATTACCCGAACATGGCATACAGGTTACCCTATCTTGACAAAAATTCAAAATTCCCCCCCCCCCCCCCACCTTCCCGTATTTTTTAGCGCGCCATTGAAATGAATGAATAGGAAGTGCTGCTGGTGACAGTCAATTTATGCCCCCCAGTGACAGTCAATTTATGCCCCCCTCCCCAAAAATGAATGTCGTATGGTCGGCGGGGTTGGTTAGTTGGTTGATGGGTTGCTTTGCGATTGACACTCATCAACTCCACGGCTGATAAGTATAAAAAAATTGGGGGACAAGCGGGGTGCTGCGGATAGCAGCCAGCAAGCAGTTTGTTCATCTCACATTTTTGATCGGAAAAATAACGAAAAACGAAAGTTGTCACCGGAGGGGATGGTAGGTGATAAGGACGCCCCCCCCCCCGTGTCCGATGATGTTTTCAAATATTTTGACGACCCTTCAATTTCGTTTTAAAAAACATTACCGTTTCGGAAAATAGAGTCCTCCGGGGGGGGGGGGGTCTATTTAATAGGGTGGAGGGCTCTGGAGGGGGCTCTATTTAATAAGCTGCACGCAATTTTTTGGTCTTATTTCAGCTCTTTGGTCTTGTTTTTGGGTTCTTATTTTTTGTCATTTTTTTGGGATTCAAAGAAAAATATATTTTTGCAAATCAAAATTCAATTTTTTGATTTCAGCAGAACAGAATGTAAATATGACGCAAAAAAGCGAAAATTGGACCAAAATGTTTACAAAATCACTTATTTTACAAAAAAAATTTCGTTGGGGCCTCTGCTCTTGAGGGTAATTTATTGAGGGGGTTGGGGGTTTGTTAGGGGGAGGGGGACTTTGTTAGAGGGCACTCTACTAGATTTGAAGAGTGCATCTGTTTTTCAGCCCTCCCAGGGACTGAAATATCGGAATTTATTATTCCATTGCTAAAAGCGATGATTCATTCATTTTGTCAATCCGCCGATTTGTCCAACAAACATTTTGCTTCAATGTGTGTGGGAGGTACATAAACAGAAAAAAATGGAATCAATGAATTTATAATTAATTCATCATAATTAGAGACAGGATTTTTAGGTGCTAAAAATTCCAAAATAGGTACTAAAATAGGTGCTAAAATAGTGCAAAATAGGTGCCAAAAACCCCAAAAAAGGCCAAAATAGGTGTTAAAAATTGGAAAACCCAAGTGTATTTACGCAAAAAAAATCTTATTTTTGATAAAAATTGAATAAGTTCCTTCATTTGTCAGGGAACTTAGAAATCAAAATTTCCAGTATTCGAATTAAAAAAATTTTTTTTTTGAAAAAAGCTAAAAAAAAGGGTAAGTACCGTATTTTCTCTAATTGAAGCACCCCTTCCATTAGAAGCACCCCCTAAAGTAGGACCGAAAAATAGAAGCACCCCCTCCATTTGAACCACCCCCAGAATAAAATTCAAATTTTCTGACAAAAAACGCATCGCCAATTTGTTTTTGTGCAGTCTTTTTGCTATTTTTATGCCTGTAAAATCTCTGAATACATTACCTACCTACCTACCTATAGCAAAGCAATATCAGAGAGTGGGTTGAAAAGGAAGCAATATTGATAGATTTCCAGTATACCTATGAAAAAAAATTGGCAATTTTTTGAATTTACTTATAGAATCAAAAACTTTAACATTTGAACAAACGCATCTTTACCACTGTTGACAAAGGCCACAGAGTTAAAGGCAAAAACCCCAAATTCGGACCTCAAAAACCCTAATATGTTAGGTAAAATTTTTGCTCAAGACTTTTGTTGGAAGATGAATAATGATGGATTTTTGAGTGACCATTCGTTTTAATTATAGAAAATTTTTATGAATTAAAAGAATTGTTGAATCGAAAAATAGAAGCACCCTCTCCATTTGAAGCAACCCTAGACGAGGATCGAAAAATAGAAGCACCGGTGCTTCAATTAGAGAAAATACGGTAATTCAATTTTTAGGGGTGCATTTTCAGATTTTTTTACATTTTTGCTAAGACATTTTGGAAAAATGCCAAAATATGGGCTAAAAAACTCGAAAAATGCCAAAATAGGTGCTATTTTCTAAAAACCCAGTTTTAGTTAATTTATGTGCTAAAAAGTCGATTTAAATCGAAAATCGTTCGGAGAGTTATTTTTGGGCTTTCTCTTATCATAACTAAGCCGCAAAAAAATAGGTAAAAACCTAAAAATCCAGTCTCCAATCATAATATATTTTTCTAGGTACCGTACCTATTTCCGAATTTAAAGCCCCCTGGGTTCTATTTCCATGCCCACTCAAAAGGGGGGCTCCATTTTCTGGGGGGGTCTCTAATTTCGAAGGTGAGCTTTATTGCCGGAAGTACGATAGTGAGGTCTAGGTAATTTACAAGTGTTGAAAAGAGATAGCCACTTATTTGTGATTTTCCTGGGATACAGTATTAAGGAGGGAGAGGACAGGTACAAGTATTAGTGAGTAAGGATGGGGGGCATTGTATAAAGGGGGAGCGAGAGGAGAGGGGGTATTGTATTAAAGGGGAGAGAGAGATATTGTTTGAAGGAGGAGATTCGGGGAAAATGTGTTAATGGGGAGAGGGGGAAAGGGTATACCTAGTTTAAGGCAGAGATCCGATCGAATTTTTCTGAAATAAGAACATCAAGTCCCAAAAAATAAGATTTTGTGGTCCAAAATAAGAACATTTTTTAAAACGTTGTTTTGAGGCTACTCTCGCATTCAACAATATCGGAATTTGTGACATTTTTTTCACCACCAACAATTTGATCGTTACGTGGAATTGATCCGACTGCTTGCTCTATGCACCGCCGGAATTTTTTTTTTGAATATTTTAATGAATCTTGTTAAGATTTTGCATATAAATTCGCTTCAACAATTCATTTTATTTCAAAAATAGCCAACAAATAAGAACAAATGGGATCTCCGGTTTAGTTTTTCCCAATCGTTTTTTTTTGATCGCATTATCGTCGCTCAGAGGGCACACCTGCCGCCTCCTCCCTCAATCGTGCGGTTGATGAGCCGAATCAGCAGCAAATGAAG